>JAZKJV010001318.1:0-148575 GCA_037367405.1 Ottelia alismoides
TTTGGAGGTGGACGGGGTTGGGCACGACCCAGCTGTCGGCTGCCCACTCCTCGACCTTGGTTCAGACAGTGACCTTGGGGGAACTTCGTGCTGCTGTTTGGAGTCTTATCAGAGATGGCACATTGGGTCTCGATAGGTTCCCAGTCTCTTTCTACAAGGACTTCTGGGATCTGGTTGGCCTGGAGGTGCTTGACGTAGTTTTAGAGTGCTGCCGCTGCAATGCGGGTTTTGACCGCATCAATAAGGCTTTGATTATCCTTCCAAAGGAGGAATGGGCTGACAAGATTGAGAACTTCAGACCGATCGTGCTTTCCAACGCCTTATATTTGATTATGGGAAAGGTCTTCGCCATCAGATCGAGTATGGTGCTCGAGCACATTATCTCCCTGTATCAATCTGCCTTCGTTCCCGGGAGACATATTGCATATTGTTTGGTCATGGCATTTGAGATTATTGCTGATTGGAAGAGGCGGGAGAAGAAGACCCTTCTCTGGAAGGTAGATTTTGCAAAGGCTTACGACTCCTTAAACTGGCGTTTTCTCTGGCCTGCACTGCATAGAAGGGGGTTCCCAGAGCTCTGGATCTCTTGGATGAAGCGTCGTGTCACTACAACGTCGATGACAGTCCTTGTGAATGGAAGGCCTGAGGGTGGCTTCTTCCAACCTCAGAGGGGTGTTCGCCAGGGATGACCTCTTACCCGTGTGCTCTTCATCATTGCGTTTGATGTTGTTGCGTGTATGACCGCCCGGGTCCAGGGCACTGAGATCACTTGTGGTTATACGAGGCATAACTTGCGGATCCCTCTGCTCCAGTATGCTGATGATACCATCTTTTTCAATGTGGGGGGCAACGACGAGGCCAGTGGCATGGTGGCCACTCTCGAGCTCTTTGACGAGTTATCTGGGTTGACCCTGAGTGCTGGCAAGTCTAGGGTGGTCCCTTTTGGGCTTCTGGAGGAGGAGGCGGCCTGTTGCAGTAATGTTTTGAGAACAGCTTGTGCGCACCTTCTCATCCACTACCTGGGGATTTCCCTGACCATTGGCAGGTCGAAGCTGGCGGACTGGTTACCTCTCGTGGAGAAGCTTGAGGGGAGACTTGCGAGATGGAAGTCCTCGATCCTGTCCAAGGGAGGCCGTTTGGTTCTACTGAAGGCGGTTTTTTCTGCCATTCCGGTTTACTTTGTTTCTGCGAGGCTTATGCTGTTGGGGATCAGAAAGAGATTGGAGGGGTTGATGCGTTGTTTCCTTTGGAGAAGAGTTATATTTAGGGCCTTGCTGTGTGGGATTTATATTGAGACTTTGGATTATCTCTTTTTCTCGTGTCAGGCGACAACGCCTATCTGGGTAGGCCCGGATCTGGATTGGGTTGGTACTGGCAGCCTTTCCTCGTTCTGCGATTCGCTAGTGGCGGCCAGACAATGTCCGAGAAGAATCCTGCTTCGCCCGGTGGCCATTTTCTGGGCCTTCTGGCTGGCCAGGAATGCGCTGTTGTTCTCTAGCCAAAGGTTTTATAAGGAAAATATTTGTATCCATGTTTCAAGCTTATTAGACTCGTGGCTTTCCTAGCCACCACCTTTGTAATTTTATGTTGTGTTTTCCAATGCAATCTTGGGGTGGGCACCTATGAGTGTTTCCCCCTCTTCTTGACTTAAAAAAAAAGAAAGTAGAAACGGGGATGGATTTTCTGTGGATGCAAAGTTGATTGTGGGGAGTCGGGACATCATTCTATGATGATGTGGTTTGGTTGGGTGGTTTGGTTGGAGGGTTCTCTTATCTATGTAGAAGGCTTGTCAGAGTACGAAGTTTGTAGGCTTTTACTGGAAGAGTGACATATATTTGTTTTCTCGGAATTTTGCCTAGATACACCCTTTATTGAGGGTTAGGTCCTTGGATATTCTTGCCATAGACTTCTCAGATTTTCGAGTTTACCCTTCTATTCTTGTGATATCCATTCTAAGAAGTACACATTAGTAGGGATGTTGGTAGTGGCAGACGACCTCTGCTAGTGGTGCTCCTTATATCTTCGTGTCAAGGTTGATTGCCAAGTTTCTTTGTTCCTGATGGAGGTGGACTTCACCATTGGAAAATCATGCTGTAGGATCCTGCTGTATGTATAACCGACGTTGAGGGGAAAGGTTGTATCCACTCGTGTGGTGGACATCAATGGTTCATCAATGATCGATATTCTCGGGCAAGAAACAAGACATCGATTGGTAGTATTTTCTTAAAAAGTGATAGGGTGGAATCTCTCCTTATTTCAAATTTTATTCGAGGTTCCAATATTGAGAAGTGGGAGCACTTGGCTCGATTCTGAGGGCTGTGAGACTTTTTTGGAGGGACATCAGAGCGATCTGTGGCAACAACCACGAGGATTATATGCTTCTGTTTGTGTTGCTTTGGATGATCTGGTGCTCGCAGAATGCTGCTTTGTTTAGAGGGGAAGGGTTCCATTCTGAGAATGTAACTGAGCACTGCAGGGTGCTTTGTAGATCTTGGGGCATGTAACATTTTAGTTCCCTATATCTATTATATATATAATATACTTCGAGGTGGATTCTATCCTAGGAGGCCACCTATACTTTTATTCAAAAAAAATTCTTCGAGTAGTCTCACGAATACCATTTATTCTTTATTCGTGACCCTTCCGACTGAATACTGAATATCGATTTTTGCAACATTGGTCTGGTGGTAGTGCAGTGTGCCTACCATACGAAAGACCATGGATCAAATCCCCACTTGTGGTGATTGCGTCAGGTAGCCGATAATGTTAAAAAACTCGGATCTTTCAACATTGATTCGATCAAGAATCCACATCGCCTACCCTGCTTAAAGTGGGAGAAGGCTTCGCCATGAATGGTGTGCCATATGCGAGATCGTATTCTGCTTTTATCATTTTGATTTCTTTCCTATTTTTTCACAACTTAATTTAGATGATCTTTTTTTAAAAATGTTCTGGTTAATTTATAACAGCCGGTGCCATTGTTGGAGTACCTTTTTTGGATCCTCTTGCCGGCCTGCTGGTTTCTGGCATGATTCTAAAGGCAGGCATTGGAAGTGGCTACCAAAGGTGTGTATTTCATTTATTCTTGACAAGTTCAAAGTTGTTTATTATCTTTGTCAGATTTGTCACACACTTCTTTGAAAAAGCGTAGGTTGCATGGGTTGGAGAGTTAAAATATGTGATGATTTTGATAATATAACATGTCAATAATCTGTAAGATTTGTAGGTGTGATAAATGGGTTAACATTGAAATCATACTCCCAAACACATGATTACGGTTTGGCTTGCTGATATTCTTGGGACAGTTGCTATTGTCTTCATACTTCATGAAAGCCGTACTTTTTGTGTCACTGTTGTGATTTTACAAGCTGTTATACTCTTGATTATGAGCTGGCAGCGAAGTACAACATGATCTAGTTGCCAGTGAACCACGTGGAGTGGCTGCTTCTAAAGAAGTTATGAGGCCTCCGAAACCTTGACTTCTCAATATTGTAGTTCTGTTCAAATTCCATAGTGGTGAATGAAAATCATGTGTCCGGTTTGCTTAGCCGGCTTATAGAAAGAGGGAGAAGATTAAACTGAGAAAGAGGAATGATGGGAGTAGATTTGTGGGATGGAGGGAAAATCATAGAGGGGCAAGACCAAAATCAAAAGAAAGTCGTAATCCTATTCGTATTATCGATATTGTTTTCATTAGATAGTCATAGACCTGCCACCAATGTCAAAAGGAAAACTAATACCATAGTAAGGAAGTCTCCCATATAACGTTGATACCTGCAATTTTCCCTTTGGGCCTCAAACTCATATTACAGCCCCAGAGAGGTTTCCCTGAATGTTAGCTCTTGCGAAGGATAACCAATAGTGATGCATTCGGAAAATCGGGGAGGAGAGAAGAGAAGAAGATTGCGATGCACCTCGCATGATGAGGAAGGACTGGACTGAGAAGAAGAAACCCTAGATATTGCTGGAGATGAGTATAATGGTGGAATTACTACCCTTTATAATTAAAACTTAGTTCACAATTTCATAATTTAACATGTCTTTACAACGAAATTACTACCCTTTATATAGGAGGGGAATTCTAAAAAAATAAGGAAAAATAGAAATAGACCACTTAAACCCAAATCCCTTACTAAAATGACTCTAACTAACATTATCTAGCATAAATGTTAATGTTACAATAAATCTCAATTTATTTAATGTAAATAAAAATTGTTTTTATAAGTTTTGCCCCTATGAAGTGTTGCAATATTAGTTATACCCTCCTTTTTGGAATATCAGTTCAGCCTTTGACTTCTTCCATAATGATCACTTCTGCCTTTTGTTAGTCCGACTGTTAATGAGTTGAACTAAACCATGGTTTAATCAAACCATGGTGTAGTTAAGAGGGCGTCTCTGGAAAAAGAAACCCCCACCTCCTCCTCTACTTCCTCCTCGACAATGACATAATCTCCTGGAACAAATCGCTCTCCTAGAACAACTCGCTGAAGGCAATCAATGCGATCGGAGGAAGAGGGGGACATGCAGAGGTGGGGGATGTGCTGGAAGGGGATGGTGGTTGGGGGAGGATGTGGACCATCGGAGGGGGAGTAGGTGCTGAAAGGGGGAGAAAGACTTCGGGCGGAGGTGGAAGAGGTACTGGAGGGGGAGGAAGAGGGCGGGCGGAGGGGGAGGAAGAGGACTGGCAGAGGGGGAAGAAGAGGGGTGGAGGGGAAGGGGCGGAGGAGGCGGCGGTCGGAGGAGGAGGAAGGGCTGGAGTGGGAGGAGGGAGGAAGAGTGGAAGTAAGATGAAAAAGGAGAAGAAAGGCATTTCTGCCTTTTAATCTAATTCCCCTTCCGTCCCAAATTTCATGTCCGTTTGGGATGGGTATGGACGACAACTAACCCAAGAGGCACAAGTGATCACTGTGTAAGAAGTCGGGAACAAAACTGATATTCCAAAAAAAGGGATGTGTATAACTGATATTGCAATATCTCGGAGGGACACAACTGATAAAAGCCTAAATAAAAATGAACGACTAAATTAAAATAATCAATTAGGAACGGAAATCCTAATTTATCAAAATTCCTAAATCCATGATTGCATCTTTCAGGGAAAGGGCGGGGAACTTTGGTCCCATTGATAATCAATTAGGGACAGAAATCTTATCAAAATCCCTAAATCCATGATTGCATCATTTATGGAAGGGCGGGGAACTTTGGTCCCACTGATAACTGATGGACTTTTAGATTCATTTTTTAAAAACTTCAACCACTATTATTGGAGGCCATGATCTGCTTGCTTGTTGGAATCCTGGACAGCTTTGTATGGAATAAGGCCCGTTATCTGTGTAGAGTGTGTTAAATATACACAAACGAGTTTGGATATATAGGGATATGCATGCGGACTGTATAATCATATGGGTGCTGTATATACCTATCAAACTTATGGTGTTTGGGTTGTTGAAAAGGTGAAGATGTCTTGTTACGAAATGGTTTAGATGGCCCACCATCTATTCTTTTTGTATTTTTTCTAGAAGTGGAGAATATTTGAGAAAGAGTCACAACCCCTTAGTCAAGAATATTTTTGGGAGTCATCCCATAGAGAAAGCATGCCATTAAAAGTAGCAATAAAACGTTGTTATGGTAGTAGGTGTTCCAACTATTTAGAAACAGAGTGGTGCGGTTTGTATGAAGGGTTGTGTTTGAAATTTGATGAGAGAAACCACCAGTTGGGGAGATTTTGGGTGGAATAGCGATGACATCACTTCCTTTTCTTGTTTCTTTTGGCGAATGCAGTCTGCTAATTTGTAGCATCATAGACCATTATTAAGTCAAATTAAAAGATCTAATATTACATAGCTTTCATCTTTTAGTATTACTATTTTTTATTTCTCGTCTTTTGATATTGCTAGTAGTTCTGTCACATTGAAGTTGTCATTAGTAGTTCGGAATATCCTCAATGGTATTTGGTTGGACACCTTTTCTGATGAAGTTGATTTCCTTAGTGTCATGGAGCTAGTTGATGCTGGTGTACCACTGTCTTCATTAGCACCAATAAAACAAACGGTACTTCACATTGAAGGTGTAAAGGTAATCTATAATTGATTTATGATTGATTCATTTTTTGCAGGGAACCTGCTTTATGTTTTCTGCCTTTTATTTTTGATATGACTTGTTATGGGAGTTTCGGGTGCTATTTGGCAAAACTAGAAGAATGTAGTTTCAAGAGCATATGACTCCATGCTTTGTCTTTACTGGTTGAAAAAACACCATGCAGTTACCATTTGTGTTTAAGTGCATGATATTGCACACGTGAGATTAATTTGTTTCTGTCATGTTCGCTTTCTATTGGTACGTGGAATGCACTTGATTCGTTTTTTTTCAAGTTTGTTTTTTTTTCAACACATTTCTTATCCACAGAAATTATCTTCTTAGTAGTTTTTGTTGCACAAACCGGTGTTGTAAAATGTACGTTGGACTTTACATTACATATTTAACTTTTCAGGGTTGCCACAATATAAGGGGAAGAAAGGCTGGCTCATTACTCTATCTTGACATACACATTGAGGTAGGTCAATCTTTATTTGATGCCATTGGATTGCATGTTATATTCTATTCTGTTCGAGAAATGCTTGGAATTGCTCTGCATCCACCGCATATTGCTTTCACAATAGCTGCGGCCTGCGGCTCGTGTTTGCGGCATCTGGAATGGGATTATGTAAGAAGGCATGCTAGTGTGCAATGGTTGATTAGTTCTCCCATTTTCGCTATCGCATCACCTTGACAGTGATGTCCTTAGTTTTCATCAGTATCAAATTTCAACATGGTTGATCTCATAAATGGATGAAGTGTGTCCTCTTCAACTTAGTTGTTTGATGTTTGGCTTGGTTCAAATTGGTGGTTCATTGTTCTTCTTTTTGATAATGTGATGATGAGTGGACACTTGGTAAGCCCATGGTTTCATTCATTTTGTTTTCTCTTTTGAGCCTATCTTCTGTCTGACATTCTTATTTTAGAGACATCCCTTCTAATTCTTAGTCCTCTTTTTTTTTTCTCCATCTCTAACAATGTTCACCCATTATAGGCACCGGTATGGTGAATCTCTGATATCTAATTCCTTATACTTCTCTTGCAGGAGAACCCCTCCTATCTCTACACCAACCCTTTTTCCCGTTTACTTTTATTTTTGTTGCATTATCAGAATCATCCCAGTGCTGATAAGTGGCAGGCATTGCTTTGTAGAGCACATGGGAGAATAGAAATGACAATGATATATGTCATGCTACAAAGTCCAAGTAAAAGGATTGGCGTTATCGGAAGAGTAAAAAGTGGAAGGAGACGATGAAGAGGAAGGGGGTCAAATAAAGAGGAGGAACATGTTGTGGGGGTGATTTAGCCCCACAATTGTGGGTGAGAAAAGTTGTGGTAACAACAAGTAGATGATGCTATTTGCATTCATCAACACCATTTTTCTGAGAAGTGGAGGCACACGATGTTTGATGAAAGATGCTAAGGGACCTGAAGCGCTGATAAAGCTTAGTAGTATAAAACTCCAAGGCATTGTCGGTGTGAACAAACTTAATATTAGCATAAAATCATTTTATTTTCATAATGGAATTTTACATAATAGAACATACCCCGGACTTGTTTTTCATTTGAAAAACCAAAGAAAGTCTAGCAAAATCATCAACTACAACTAGATAGATTTTGTACCCACCCCTGGTGATCAGGAATACGATTGAGACCCCAAATGTCATATGCAACAACTCAAATAAAGAACTACAGCTACTGGAAAGATCGGTACGATGATGCTTTTCAAGCTGGAAAGCCTCATTATGAAAAGTGTACTTAGGAGGAATATGCGGGAGGACTTTACTACATATGTAGAGGAAGATGACTGAGTCGAAGGTGCCATATGTACGGAGAGATTGATCCGATATAAATAGAAGATATGCCAGTATAAGGAGATTGGATTAGTTTGTAGAGACCTCCTTGCTCACGACCACACGTAATTACCTTGCCTATGAGTATAGCCTTAAACATAATAGAAGATGTATAAAAAATGATCCGCTCTAAAATGTCTAGACATGACAAGTGGTAAGTGCATAAGCTTTACCCGAGGTACTGGTAGAGGCTGCAACGTTGGATGGTGCTGGGGGAGCACTAGTAAATCGGTGGAGAGAGCCATAATCACCCTCAAACGGGAGATAAGATCATCATACTTCTGATTAGCATAAGTAGTTGCGGCTCAAACTGTTCAGCAGGGCGACCATGCTTTTGAAAGCATGTATCCTCTTAGTGCCCGACATGATTGCAATTTGTGCACTGCTTGCGAGGGCATCCACCTCCTCTTCCACGGACACTACGTCCTATGAATTGTATCGAGCCACCGATACTGCAAGATGTGATCATTGTAGAGTTCTCAGAAGTAGCTGTATTAGGTATCGTGATTCTACTCAATCTGTTGTAGTCCTTCGTGAGAGGAATGGAGGTACCTCCGAGAAGCTAGCTATGGACTATATCATACTGTGAATCAAGCGCCATGAGAAACACACCCACCATCGTGGCATTCGTGTATGCCATCTGCAACTTGGTGGTCGCATTTAGAGGCTTGAAGCTATGGAGCTTCTCGAATATGCCCCTGAGTCAGAAATATAATGCATGAAGAGGATGACCATCTTTCTTGGTTGTGTAGATGTCGTACTAAAGCTGAAGAACCTTCATCTTGTTCTTCACCTGAGCGTATGTGGCGGTGAAAATGTCCCACATTACTTTGGCAATAGGCTGATGTCGAATGTCGTTGGCTTTCTCTGTGGTAAAGGGTATCAGAGAGAAAATACACACCCATGTTGTCTTGCTTCCATGAAGCATTCACCACAGTCTTGTTGGTCTGCCTCGGTTGCGTTAGGATGTATTGCTTGCTGTTGCTCTCCAAGATACTCATGAGCTGCATAGGCTACCGTTTAAGTTGGTCCCATCCATCCTAATTATAGTCGTGGGACCTTTCAAGACCTAAGAGAAGGATACATCGACCTTGTTCTCTGACATGACGAACGAAGAAGCCCAGAAGGATGTGACTGGGGGGTGTAGAAGACTTTGGTTTTGTTTACGCAATCATATAGGGAGTGTGTTCATACTCGGAGCACAACCTTCCCCCTTCCCATCAATCCCAAAGTTGCTCTAAGACATGTGGGGTGGATGTAGAAGTCTGAAAATACCATGAACGACATCAAAAGCAAACCATGGTGTGGTTAGTACAAAGATACATGACCTCAGAGGACCATGCTCATGGTAGCTGTAGCTGGAGTAGGCCACATGGGTGGCTAGGCGGCAACGAGGTGCACTGCAGGTCGGGTGGGGCGCTGCTGGGTGCAACTTGAAGTTTCACACGAGTGCAGTGGCGATGAGAGGATACCCATTGGCCGCTCGGGGGCTGTTGTGCACGGGGGTGGCATGCGAGGACTGCGGAGGTCATTGCGTAACACACAGAGGTTGCACACAAGGGCTGCAGAGGGCGCTGTGCAGAAGTGGCATACATGGGCTGTGAGGTGGCGATGCATGGGGGTGGGGGGACAAATAGTGGGGTCTTGAGGCTTCGGTCTAGGACTGTCGCTTTGATACTTTAAGTAAAAATTGGAATGAAATATTTATATCCAGAGTTCATAGGGCTCTCTTCTATAAAGAGGAAACACCCTAGAGTGCAAATAACGAAAGAGCAAATTGCAAAATAAAGAAATAACAAATACATAAATGGTAATAATTCCCGACAATAACATTAAGACAATACACTTAACAACAACAACAACAAAGCCTTTTCCCACAATTAAGTAGGGTCGGCTACATGGATTCTTCGCCTCCATTCAGATCTATCTTGGGTCAATCTCGAACTTATATCCAAAAAACTAAGATCCCTTCGTATAATCTCTTTCCAACACTTCTTGGGCCGTCCTCGCCCTCTCTTAGCCGGCTCAACATCCCACCACTCGCATCTCCTAACCAGTGCATCAGTTGACCTTCTTTGCAAATGACCAAACCATCTTAAGCGGTTTTCTCGCATCTTATCCTCGATCGGAGCTACACCAACTTTCTTTCTGATTGCATCATTCCGAATCCGATCTTTACGTGTATGTCCACGCATCCATCTTAGCATTTTCATTTCTGCTACAGCCATTCTCTGCACATGTCTATGGTTCACATGCCAACATTCAGAACCATAAAGCATAGCAGGTCTCACGGCTGCTTTGTAAAACTTTCCTTTAATGTTTAAAGGAATTTTCTTATCACAGAGAACAACGGAGGCTCCTCTCCACTTTAGCCAGCCTGCATTTATTCTATTAGTAACATCTCCATCAATTTCCCCATCATGTTGCAAAATGGATCCCAGATATCTAAAAGAATCTCTCTTCTGAATGTTATCGTCACCAATCTTCATCTCGATTCCTTCACCATTGCTTCCATCAAAGGTGCATTCCATATATTCCGTCTTAGCCCTACTTATACGAAAACCTTTAGTCTCCAATGCATGTCTCCATACCTCAAGCTTCTCATTTACTCCATCTCTAGTCTCGTCAATCAACACAATATCATCAGCAAATAACATACACCAAGGTAACTCATCCTGAATGTGACTTGTCAACTCGTCCATAATCAAAGTAAAAAGAAATGGACTCAAAGCTGAACCTTGATGTAAACCAATGTTGATATCAAAATAGTCAGTCTTCCCCGTCGGGGTCCTTACACAAGATAAAGCCCTATCATACATATCCTTTACGAGATTAATGTATAGGACATGTACTTGTCTCTTCTCCAAAACTCTCCACAGTATCTCTCGTGGGACGGAATCGTAAGCCTTCTCCAAATCAATAAAGATCATATGGAGATTCTTCCTTTTAGCTCTATAAATCTCCATTGTTCTCCTCAGCAAATGGATGGCTTCAATAGTTGAGCGACCTGGCATGAATCCGAATTGGTTTTCTTTTATTTGGGAAACTTGTCTCAACCTTCTTTCGATCACACGTTCACAAATTTTCATAGTGTTACTCATCAGCTTGATACCTCTGTAATTTGAACAATTTTGAATGTCTCCTTTGTTCTTATAAAGAGGCACCACGATACTCCTCCTCCAATCTTCAGGCATTTTCTTGCTCCGCCAAATAACATTGAATAGATTCGTAAGCCAAGTCAAACCACGCTCACCTAAAACTTTCCATACTTCTACAGGGATGTCATCCGGTCCAACACCTTTCCCAGGTCTCATAACCTTCAAAGCCTCATCTGCTTCTTTTCTTTGTATTCGTCTATAGCATGCACGATTCAAGTAACTTTCACTACTAGCTAGATCACCTAAAGTGATCTCTCTATTTCCTTCTCCAATGAAAAGTTTATGGAAGTATTGCTCCCATCTAGTCTCTATATCCTTCTTAGTAACAAGCACGTGACCTTCCTCGTCCTTAATGCATCTCACTTGAGAAAGGTCTTTGGTCTTTCTTTCTCTTGCTTTGGCCAACCTGAATATATCCTTCTGGCCCTCCTTAGAGTTGAGATTTTTATACAAAACCTCATAAGCTTTAAAGACAATACACTTATTGCATAAAATATCTTTTTAAAAAGTTGCGAAAAATCAACTCACTTCTACATGAATCCGTAATTAAATAATTATTAACTTATATGTTTATCACTCTTTAAAATAGATAAATTAGATAATAACCATGTAGTTTCATAAACCAAGAAGAAAAAAATCTAATATAAATTTATTTTGTATCAATATATATAAATAGATATATGGAATTCCTTATCCAAGATTTATACTATTAAAGTATGATATCATAATTAACCTTTATATATTGAATTATTTGCAATGAACCAGACAATGATTAAATAGGACATGAAGCCCAACAACCGATTTGTATCGGTTGTAACATGAAATATGAGAAGTATTGACGTCTATATTAGTAGCAACTTGTCAATCTGTAAATTATTAATAAAGGTTATTAATACGCATACAGACACCTAATCGACTTTTAGGGTCTGTTTGGTTACCGGGTTACCTTGAGGTAACCCAGTTTACCACCCTTCATCCCTGGATTGGAATTCCATCACAAATCAATATGACATCACATTACTTTTTTTATTCCAACCCTCTCGAACCATCCAAACAGCTATCCCAATCCACCCCATCTCAGTATCCAAACATGCCCTTCATATAAATATACATCCCTCTATAAGCGTCATGTGCACCAAATCTATCAAATGTATTTATGCTTAATAATCTATGGTGCAAAATATTTTCTTATGGTTTATGTTACAAACCTAACTCAATCCCTTACCCACTAATAGACCAAATATAATATGGTATTTAATACGATCATTCGACTGTTCTAAAATTAGCAAATATTAATGTATAAAATAAGATATTATATAAAGGTTGGATACTTCTTTAAGTACGTAATAATTCCACTCATGGATGGCATATCATAGCATAATTGTCTCACAATATATTCACGTGGTCCCTCAATATTAATGCACAACATATCTCTTTAGATGCATGACTAAAAAAGCCAATTACATCTACTAATATTTCTTCTTTTTCAAATTTACAGATACCGGTGCCATCTGGTCCCCCCCCCATCATCTTCTCTTCTTATTTCCTGCAAAGAGAGTGCACATCCTTTTTCCTTTCCAACACAGTATGTGGGTCCCCATTCACAAATCTCATACATTTTGTTTTCGTCTCCACAAGGATGTGCCACATCCTTTTCTGTCCATTGCGACTGCCCCATGGCTGTTCGCTTGTCAATGCTTGGTCTCCCGCCTCCTCACAATGGTTCGTCTAGGCCTCATCTTTTCCTACTTGTCCACAACCTTCAATACGGTAGGTATAAGAGCACCACCACCTTCACCTCAGGGCTTCGATTCCTCTCATCTTCTCTCCCTCTTTGTTACTCTAGCTAAAGACCACCCTTCACTCCTCTCCTCATGCATGTTGGCCTGGACGTTTACCGGAGAACAGAACATTGAGGCTCGGCCCTGTTGTCGCCAATTACCACCATCTTCCCTCAAGTTGGACGATGTCGTTGCTTCGCTACCACCACATCTCGGCCCCACTTTGCGCAACTTCGCGCCCAATTGCTTAGAGCTTCGAAGCTCGAAGCTCGTCCATCGAAGCCGCTACTCCGGCCCTGAAGGGATACCTTCGAATTTTCCTCTCCACCATTCCCAACATGTGGAGTTGATCCTCCACCATGACCGCCACCTTGCTTCTCGCTGTCATGAGCCCACCTCCCCTGCCATGCTCCACCATCAAGGCCGAGTACAGCTCTTGTCATTCACCACCGTTCTTGGTTTCAAATACCAAGGACTTAGCTGTAATTTTGTTATTACTTGCATTTTCTTAAAGTCTGGACCTATTTGCGTATTGCATAATACTTTTACTGCAATTTCTCCCTTTTTCCATTATTTTATAGATAACGAAAATTGCACTTTTAGGCCCATATTTTATTAATTACTCTTTAATCATTCTGGAACTTGTTTGTTAGTTCAAAACTCGATTTGTTTTTCCTGCAGTGCCAAATACAAAAAATAAAAAAAAAAAGATAATGGGTAGATATCGCCCAAGGATACAAATAGGCCATTTATTTTTAGTTTTCTTCACAAGTAAGCCCCTGGATGTCTAAAAAACCGCCAATAATATCAGAAAAACCATAAAAATTCATCTAGAATTCGTGCGCGATCCTGAAAATGTCTAGAACATTAGGGCGTAGGTTTTACCACGTTTGAGATCCTAAACACAAAAAATAGTATTCTCGCCAAATACAATAATGTAAAAAATGCTACTGTAAATACAATAAAATATCACGTTTGTTAGGAAATATAATGCTGAAGCGTATCAAAGAAATAAAGAATTAAACACTAAGAACGTTGGATTTTGACGTGGAACTCTACTCCTAAGGAGCGGGATGAAACCATGGGAGAACACCTCAAAGGGCTGATTATGTATTGCACTTTCTCACTGGATACATATGGTGTGGGGCTTCTTATATAACACTCACTTGGTCTCTACATCCCACAACTAGTGGATGTGGGACTAAACAACTTGATGGGGTAAATGGATCCTGGAGAGATTCATTTATCCATCTCCCACATAAGTGACACACAACCAAATACTCCAACACCCCCCTCAAGATGGAGCATGCAATGCTTAGCTTGGACATACAGAAAGAAACCTCAACTCACAATACAAGACACTACAGACAATATCAACTCAATGCGCACAATTGCCCGCAGTGTCGAGGACGTTACTTCTTATGCCGTGCAGGTGAGGAGGACGAACGGGTTGGAGTGTGAGTCGGACTGAATCTCCTCGTCGGAGAGCATGTGCTCTGTATTGCACCTGTCAGAGTCACTACAACTGAAAATGAGTCTGTATACAAAGAACTCTGTCCCGCCACAATATGTGGACAACTGCTCCATCTCTGAAAGGGCCTAATAAAGAACGCCACTAATTATCCATACGTAGATCTCTAAAGACGGGTCTCTCTCATAGGAACCTCAGAAGGATATCGTACTGGACTTCACGAACAATGGAGATTGGAATATGAAAGTCTCCTTGTCGGGGAACTGGATCTCTTCCATCTGGCTCAGAGAATGGGATCTCTACTCTGGAGTCCCACCACATGAAAACCCTAGCCCACATGGCATAGGGAATGTGATCTCTACTCTGAAGTCCCTATAGAACATATGAAAACTCTCACCGAAACTCAAAGATGGGACCACAAACAATGATGGCAAACATGTGCACATCAAACAGAAGACCACTTATATGTACGTGTCTGAAATTGAAGACTCTGAACCAATCTGATATTGGGCCTGAAACTGAACTGTAGAGTCTAAACATGTGGTTGGTCTGGAGAATTTGACATGTGAATGAACTTGTGTCTTTGCACAATACTCCCTCTTTCTCCCATACTGGTCAGAATAATAATCATCGACCAAGTTGGGAGAAGACAACAAATATGGGGAGAAAACATAAAATCTACGTAAGCCTATATCAATTCATTTTTTCTGACTTTTCATCTCAAAAAAACTTTTTTAACCATTTTTTCGCGGCTATTTCTCTCTTCTTTTTTTATAGTCATCTCCCCTTTTTATGTGCGTACTTTTTAAAACAATATTTGTTTTTTAATGAGGCCAATCAAAAAATAATATTTTTAACTCACGACCTCACTTCCCTTTTTTTAATAGCCTCACCCATCACATTTTTTTCAAACTCAGCCCAAAGGGCCCAAAACAACAACATCCTTCCTCTTTTTTAAATCCGCCCTCCTTTCTTTAAACAACTGACACCCACTTGGGCCCATAAGGGCAACCCCCTTCTTTTCCTGCAACCCCAAAAAAAGAAACAAAGCATTTTTTAACCACCTTCGACCCACCTGGGCCCAACCATACGGCTTCCCCTTTTTTATTTAAGGTTCTTAATCGTGGGAGCCCCTCTTTAAGGTTCCCAACCGCGACCCCAACATGGGTCCTTCCTTGGTGCCGCCTGTGCGATGGAGGTAGGGATCTTGCGCGATGGAGGGAGGCATCTTGCACGACGGAGAGAGGCGATGGAGGAGTACAAGAAGATCTTGCACGATGGAAGATGGAGATCACCGATCGTAGATGATGCCTGCCGCATCGTGGAGGAGATGAGATCGGTGCCACCGTGCTTCCTTGAGATGCAAGGGAGGAGAGGCACCACAAGTAGATGGCGGCTTCGCGAGGGACCTAAGCTCCACCATGGAGTTCTGCCTGGAGCCGCAGGTTACGATCGCCACCCCTAGATCTTGAGGCCTGGAGGTGATCTGGAGAGGAGGTTTCCTTTGAGGATATACGGGGATCTCCGCCTGGAGGCGTTGGAATGATGCTCGAGCTCCCGGAATTGTTGGAGATGAGACTCACTGGAAAGAGGTCCAGTTGGAGGAACTTTTTCTTTGACCTGGAGTGGCCCCTGCTAGGTGTCTATGCGCGAGGGCTACGGCTCGCGTGTGGTGGCTCTGCCATGTGAGGGATCTCGGCTGGAAGGATGTCATCGTCTTGATAGGAGAACTAGGGTTTCAGAATGATCCTATAATTAAAACTTGAATATTCTCTAAGAACAAATATAGAACAGAATGCCAAAATCGAATTTCAAAAACATGAACCAAAATAAATCTTTAAGAATATTTCCTCGAGAATCGAACACGCTCTGATACCATGTTAGAAAATATAATGCGGAAGCATATCAGAGAAATAAAGAATAAAACATTAAGAACCCGTGATTTTAACGTAGAACCTTACTCCCTAAGGAGCTGGATGAAACCACCGGAGAACCCCTCAAAGGGCTGATTTATGCATTGCATTTTGTCACTGGATACATATGGTGTGGGGCTTCTTATATTACCATCAGTGAGTCTCCACATCCCACAGCTGGTCAATGTTGGACCAAACAACTGGATGTAGTAAATGGATACTGGAGAGATCCATTTACTCATCTCCTACATAAGTATCGCACAACCAAGTACTCCAACAACGTTAAATATGCGAGTTCATGTAGATCGATTATCTAATTGCTCTGTAATTATTTGACATTTCTTTCCCGGTAGTTGTAGAAATTTATCTAGAATCTCTCGATGTTCATGCATACACATAAATGACTTTTAAAAACACAATTAACACATCGAAAATTGGTCGTTTCAGCTTCTTACACCACAACCAAAGCACAATCGCTCCCTGCTGCTTTCCTTCACAAAATTCCCATAGACCGCACTTGATGCATCAATGAAGTTGATGTGGCTTGCCGTGACGCCTCCTGTGCATGTTCAGGGACAACCATTCCCTTTCGTTACTCCTTGCGTAACCGCGACTGATGCTGTAAGGGAGTAATACTGCCTGTCGAGAGTCGTCCTCCATCATGGAGGCCCATGTGCTCGCTTGACGCTTTCGATTCCCATACAACATGCCGCCGCCCCCTCCCCTAGGAACACCTATCCACCCCCCCGCCCTCCTTCCAACAACCACCCATCCTTAGTGAAACTGCTAGGCCCTCGTTGCCTCGCCCTTCTCTCGATCACCCCTCCCTCTCTGCAAGCGTCGCCTTCTCCTCTCCAATTCCCATCGCCCTCTTCCCTCTCTCGCTCATTGAACTTCTGAGGGAGCGGAAGGGAGGAAAGTTCGTCAGTGTTGTATTGGGAATACATTATTCTTTATATTTTGTGAGAAAAATTTCTTTGTTAACTGTTGGGAAAAATGAAAGAGCATGTTTATTCCATCATCCCTAGGCTCTCTTATATAGGAGAGTAGCCTATGGGTAAATTATATAAAGAAGACGACTGGAACTGGAAATAACTAAGAAGTACATAATTGAATAATATATGCTAACACACCCCCTCAAGATGAAGCATAGATATCAATCATGCTCAGCTTGGATGCACACTTCTGGAACGGGCCTCGTAGTAGTGCCTTGGTGAAGATATCTGCAGTTTGATTCTCTGAACTGACATGGGATGTAGCAATGAATCCCTTCTGGATCATATCACGTATAAAGTGACAGTCAACTTCAATGTGCTTGGTTCGTTCATGGAATGCTGGATTGTTTGCAGTAAACAAAACCGCCTGATTGTCACACTCTAATGCCATAGGAAGTGGAACATCTATATGTAAATCTGTGAGCACAGCTTTTACCCACATCATTTCTGTGCTAACCTGGGCCATAGCCCTATATTCAGACTCAGCACTAGACCGTGCTACCACGGTTTGCTTCTTGCTCTTCCATGAGATTAGGGAATCTCCAATGTATACAGCAAACCCCGACGTAGATTTTCTTTCCTTGGGACACCCTGCGTAGTTTGCATCTGCACAAGCTGAGATAGAGATCGCCTTGCCCTTCTTGAACAACAAACCCGCGCCTGGAGAAGACTTAAGGTATTTGAGTATCATGTGTATAGCATCCATATGAACCTGGCGTGGTTGCTCCACGAACTGGCTCACCCGATTCACTGCGAAGGCTATGTTGGGCCTAGTGATAGTGACATACAGAAGTTTGCCCACCAGTTCTCTGTATCTTCTCTTATCCACCTCTTCCGTATCATCATCATATAGTTTCATACTAGGGTCCATTGGTGTGGTAGCAGGTCGGATACCAAGCATTCCTGTTTCACTCAACAAGTCAGTAACATACTTTCTTTGAGACATTACTAGCCCATACGGATTTCTGGCGAACTCCAGTCTCAGAAAATATCTAAGAACCCCATGGTCCTTGGTAACAAATTCACGCCCCAGCATCTCTTTTGCCTCCTTTATTCCTTGTATATCATCACCTGTAATTAATATGTCATCTACATAAACCATGATTGCAATGGTGCCTCTGGAAGTTTTTTGTACAAACAAGGAATGATCAGCATTCGAACGTTTGTATCCCTGTTTTTCAAAGAGATCTGAGAGCTTCTGAAACCACGCTTTGGGGCTCTGTTTAAGGCCATAGATAGCCTTATGAAGTCTACACACCTTGGAACACTCCCCCTCAACAGTAAACCCAGGTGGCTGTTTCATGTAGACTTCCTCCTGGAGATCACCGTATAAGAATGCATTCTTGACGTCCAACTGATACAAATGCCACTCATGTGTAACCGCAACTGACAGCAAGATCCGTAGAGTAGAATGGCGGGCTACTGGCGAAAAAGTATCAAGGTAGTCCACCCGTATGTTTGTGTAAAGCCACGAGCAACATGGCGAGCCTTTTACCTGTCAATACTACCACCCAAGGCCCTAAATGTCGGTTTCGGTCACCATTTCGGTATTGACCAAAACAGAATTTCGATGGAATTTCGGTGGAATTTCGACCGGAATTTCGGTCATTTCGGTCAGTTTTTGTACTAGGACCCCCATATTTCGGTCATTTCGGTCGAATTTCGATTTCGACTGAATATCGATATTCGACAGAAATTCGACCGAATTTCGCTGAAATTTGAGGCCATGCTACCACCCGCATTCTGCTTGATTGTAAATACCCACTTGCAGATCACAGGTGACACATCAGCAGGTATAGGAACCAGACTCCACGTTCCTCTAGACTGGAGTGCGGTCATTTCTTCCTCCATCGCTAGACGCCATGTACTATCCTTCAGAGCGTCTTGGTTACTCCTTGGAATATCTACAGCTGACAAGGCGACTACAAAGTTCCTGAAATCTCCAGATAGTCGTTCAAATGACACAATAGCTGCTAACGGATATTTGGCACAACTTCGCTTCGACTTGCGCATAGCAATAGGAACATCTAAGTCAGCTGTGTCCTTGTCTGTCCTCTGCAACACATCCTGCTCAGAAACATCATTAGATCCATCAATAATAATATCTTCAGAACATACCTCAGGCGAGCTAATGGATGAGTCATGACCATGAGCTGGAGCAGTCCTGCGGGTATAATGAAATGGTAGTGGTGAAACAGGTATAGGAATAGAAGGTGCAGATGATGATAATGGAGCTGGTGGTGGTGGTGATGGTTGTAATGGTGGTGGTGGTGGCACATAGATAGCATCGGTAGTAGCTGGAGGTGCCAAGTGATCACCTGAGGATGAAAAATACATGACGGATTCAAAAAATGTAACATCTGCACTAACAAGATACCGCCTGCGCAATGGATCATAGCACTTGTACCCCTTCTGGGTTTTGGAGTACCCAACAAACACACACTTGACAACCCTAGGAGAGAGCTTGTCAGTACCTGGAGACAACTGGTGGACAAAGGCAACCGAACCAAACACACGAGGAGTAAGAGAAAATAGTTCTTTATCAGGGAAGATAAGGGAAAAAGGAATCTTTTCACCTATAACAGATGACGACATACGATTGATTAAATAACATGCTGTAAGAACCACGTCACCCCAATAAGAGTAAGGAACATGGCTCTGTATAAGAAGTGACATGGTGACATCTAGTAAGTGGCGATGTTTCCTTTCAGCAATCCCATTTTGTTAGGAGGTATAGGTACAGGATGTCTGGTGGATAATCCCTTGGGATGAGAAATAATTGGCTAGGACATGAGTACACAATTCCAGGGCATTATCACTTCTCACAATTTTAACAGATGTGGAGAAAACATTATGAATCTCATTAAGAAAATTGATAATAATATTTCCTGCTTCAGATTTATTCTTTAACAAAAACACCCATGGCACACGAGAAAAGTCATCCACAATAACAATATAAAAACGGTGTCCCTGATGGTCAGGAACACGACTCGGACCCCATATATCAATATGAAATAACTCAAAATTGGAGGTACTACTCCGATACCGACGACTGGGAAAGGTAGACCGATGATGTTTCCCAACTGACATGCCTCGCACTGGATATATGTGTGAGGTAAAACCTGGTCTAACACACGACGCAATTTCTGAAGAGGCAGATGTCCAAAGCGCAGATGCCATAGTAGAGGAGAAACAGGTCCAATAGGTAGAGATGAGGTGCTAGCAAAAGAAGTTTGGCATAGGCGATATAGGCCTCCTTGCTCATAGCCACGCCCAATCACGTTGCCCGTAAGGATGTCCTGAAAAACAAGAGAAGATGGATCAAAAATCGCCCGACATTGTAAATCCTTTGTAATTTGGCTGATAGATAATAAATTCATTGAAAAATCGGATGCATGTAACACATTCTTGAGCTGCATCGATGGTGTCAGTCTAGTCTCCCCCTGACCAATAATCGGGGAATGTGTGCCATTAGCAATGACCACTGTTCGACCTGGGGGAATCTGTCTGTATCCTGTAAGTAGACTTTGATCGCCACATAGGTGATGTGTAGCGCAAGAGTCCATAATCCAAGCTAAAGTATCTGATCCACTACTAGTAAATGCATGTGTGCTACCTGATGTATTGGCAGAAGCAGAAGCGGATGTAGCAACATCAGAATGGCTCTCAGGAGTGGATGGTGGATGGGATGGAGGAATTATGCCCCTCAGACGGGCAACAAGATCATCAAAGCGCTGATCCAAAGAAGCAGCAGATGGAGGCTCTATCTGCTCAGCGACTCGTGCAGATGCAGGGAAACCATGCTTAGAGTAGCATGTGTCTTCAGTATGTCCGGTGCGATGACAATAGGTCCACGTTGGCCGAGTACGGCCTCCTCTACCACGAGGGCCACGACCGCGTGCATGATGGTAACCTCCACGGCCTCGATTGGCAGCCATGGCTGAGGCAGTCTGATTTGTCGCTGTAGATGGAACAGTGATCCGGCTCAACCTGTGGAAGGCTTTTTTCCATAGGAGGAATAGTAGAGTCTGCTAAGATCTGAGACCGTGCTGCCTCATACTCAGGATCAAGGGCAGCGAGAAAAACTCCGACCATAGTGGCATTCCAGTAGGTCTTCTGTTGCTCTGGTGTGGCAGTCAGGGGCGTAAAACTATATAGCTTCTCGAACATCCCTCTCAAGGATGTGTACAGTGAGTGGAGAGGACGTCCATTCTGCTTGATAGTGAATATGTCATGCTGGAGCTGCAGAATCTTTGTCTCATTCTTTGCTTGAGAATATGTGGCAGCTAGAATATCCCACGTATCTTTGGCCGTGGGCTGGTGATAGTGAAGAATATCGTTGGCAATCTCGATTGCCAGAGTTCCAGATAGCCAAACTTTGGCATATGTTTCATCTGCCTCCCACGAGGCATTAACTCCAGTCTTCTCAGCAGGCTCTTTTTCAGTAAGAATGCGTTTCTTACCGGTTGATTTCATCATACTCATGAACTGCATTGCCCACAGTTCATAGTTCGAACCATCCATCTTCACAATCGGCGCTGGACCTCGAAATGCGCCTACAGATGGGATATCTGCCTTGCTTTCTGACATACTTGTAACCAAAGACTGGAGTCGTAGACTGAGAATAAGATTGTCTACACGGACATAGATGGGTTTAGTTGCAGGTGTAGACTTCAAGCAACCAAACCCATTCCTCTGAAGGTGTGCGCGCTCGAACTACGTACAGAGATGATCTAGGCGCACAAAGGGGCGCGCAGGGAGCACGCGATTAGGTGCAGGGAGCGTGAGAGGGGCTGCACGAGAAGGCGCACTGGAAATGCGCTATATGCGCGAGGGGCGCGCTGGAGAGCACGCTAGGGACGTGTGCTAGGCGCGCAACACAGTGCGCGATGCGCGATTCGTGCAGGCGCAGGCGGAGGCACCACACGTGAGGGATGTACGCACGGCACGCTGGAGATGCGTGCACGGCACCGCACGATAGGGTTGCGCATGCGCAGGCGAGATGCTCTGAGAGGCGCCTCCGGCGGCGGCGGTGCGAGGAGAGAGAGGGCTCGACGGTGGGGCTAGGTTTAGGGTTAGGGTTTCAAGAACTCTGGTCTAGGACCGTCGCTCTGATACCATGTTGGGAAAAATGAAAGAGCATATTTATTCCATCAGCCCTAGGCTCTCTTATATGGGAGAGTAGCCTATGGGTAAATTACATAAAGAAGACGACAGGAACTGGAAATAACTAAGAAGTACATAATTGAATAATATATGCTAACATTAACTACTGTAGGTTAGCCACCTCTATGGGAGGCAGTTTTGGTTTTAGTCAAAGCTGCCTCTTCAAGAGGCGGCTTCTAAAGGATCTATCTACATGGAAGCCGCATCTTGTAGAGACAACTTTGGTTTCTGCCAAAGCTGCCGTTTCAAGAAATGGCTTCCCTGGCAATCATAGCAGCATTTTTAAGTATGCAATCAAAGGCGCCTCTTGTAGAGGCTATCTATGGTAGTAAAAAAAAGGTTTTTTCACCGCTTACGGCGAATAAGGTTTTGCCAATGCGGCACCAATTAACGGAATGCATGTAGTTAAAGGGAAAGGTGGAGCAAGGAAGTTCGAGTTTAAGACAAGGTGAAGAAAAAGAATACCACTTGGATGAGAAAGTGGAGATTCAAAGTTAGAGGAGTTGTGCTGCTCTTGTGCTATCTGGTCAAATTAAAGTACTCTCTTCTCCCTCTCTGTATTTTGCTGATATCATAACTTTATGCATGAAATCCAGTTTCTCCGAAATTGTAAGTCCTAGCCTCTTTTTTTGGCTAAATTTAATGGAAACTCCTCAAAATTCTGTAAAGGTGTGATGCCAACTAAATTAACTTTTTGACAACCTCATCGAAACGTCATGGAAAAATTGCTCTTCTCTCGGCATATGCCTCTAATTTAAACCTTATTGTGTTGAAAAAAACCATGTGTATATTAGAGTTATTGGCATTATGCTTTCTTTTCTTTCAAGGAATTCAATTTAACACCACTGAAACTTAAGATACAAATGCAAGCCTTTGCAAACATTAGGGTCTGCAACATAATTTTCTGTGGTTCAGGCTGTGCATAAACCCCATTGCACAAGATTGATTTTAGCTTTCTAAAAAAGATAGAGTTTTATTGTCCTTCTAGTACTTCTTTCCTCCTACCAGTTCCTTCCGGCAAATGAAGGCATGTGATTAATTTATGACAGGAGATTCATATATCTTGTTTTGGCATATTATCAACATTCTAATTGATATTTATTTAAAGAAGCCTCTGTATTAGGAACTTATTGAGAAGATATTTTAAATAACAAAGTATATAACTT
The DNA here is from genome assembly GCA_037367405.1 of Ottelia alismoides. NCBI lineage: Eukaryota > Viridiplantae > Streptophyta > Magnoliopsida > Alismatales > Hydrocharitaceae > Ottelia > Ottelia alismoides. Next base: position 23,576 of record JAZKJV010001318.1, read on the forward strand.
GTTGGGAAAAATAGAAGACTTGTTTATTCCATAGAACCCTAGGCTCTCTTATATAGAGGGGAGACATATGGGTAAATTACATAAGATAGAATGAAAATGAAATAAACAACTAGTACTCAGAGTACATAGAATTATTTCTTCACTCCTCAAGATGGAGCATAGATGTCAATCATGCTCAGCTTTGAAGAACACCTATGAAATGATCCTCTGAGTAGTGCCTTGGTGAAAATGTCCGTCGTTTTTTCTCTTGTACCGACATGTGAGGTAGAAATTAGGCCCTTCTGAATCATGTCTCTAGTATAGTGACAATCTACCTCAATGCGCTTCGTTCTTTCATGGAATGCATGATTTGCAATGAAAAAGGCAATCTGATTATCACATTGTAACTGCATGGGTAGAGGTATTTTTATATACAAATCTGTCAGCACTGCTCGAACCCACATCATCTTTGTGCTTGCTTGTGCCATAGTCCTATACTCAGATTCGACACTCGATCTAGCTACTACTGTTTGTTTCTTACTTCTCCAAGAGACGAGAGAACTACCAATGAATACAACAAAGCCAGACGTAGACTTCCTATCTTTAGGACACCCTGCATAGTCTGCATAAGCACATGCAGATACAGAAAGGTTTGTTCCTTTCTTGAATAACAGTCCTACACCTGAAGAAGATTTCAGATTTCACAATATCTTATATATAGCATCCATATGAACCTGTCGGGGCTGCTCCATGAACTGACTCACCCGATTCACTGCAAATGAGATGTCAGGTCTAGTAATAATAACATATTGGAGCTTCCCCACCCTTCTTTTGTCCACCTCTTCTGTATCATCTTCATATAGTTTCATGCTAAAATCCATAGTAGTAGTAGATGGTCGACAACCAATCATGCATGTCTCAACAAGCATATCCGTAACATACTTCCTTTGGATCATCACAAGACCCTGCGCATTCCTAGCAAACTCTAACCCTAAGAAGTATTTCATGGTTCCCAGATCCTTTGTAACGAACTGGTGACCTAGAAAATCTTTTGCCATTTTTATTCCATGCTCATCATCACCTGTAACAAGTATATCATCAACATAAACCATGATCACAACAATGCCTCTAAGTGTCCTCTGCACAAACAATAAGTGATCTGCATTTGATCTCTTGAACCTCTGTCTTTCCACCCACTCTGATAGCTTTTGAAACCAAGATCTTAGACTATGCTTAAGGCCATATATTGCTTTATGGAGTCTACACACCTCTTGACCCTCCCTCTCAGCAGCAAACCCCGGAGGTTGCTGCATATAAACTTCTTCCCGTAGATCTCCATATAAAAAAGCATTTTTAACATCAAGTTGAAACAAGGGACAATCATGTACCACTGCTCCGAATCTGATGACCAGGGAAAGACGATCGATGATGCTTCCCTAACTGACAAGCCTCGCATTGGAAGGATGATCTGGGTGAGATCTAAGGCAAAATATGACGCATCTTTTGAAGAGGGAGATGACCGAAACGTAGATTCCAGGTAAAAGGAGAGACTGGTCCTGCGGGAATAGAGGTTGCACCTGCATCGGGAGTTTGGACCAGTTGATAGAGACCACCTTGCTCATGGCCACATCCAATCACCCTACCCGTAGGAATGTTATGAAAAACAAGAGACGATGGGTCAAATATAGCTCTACAGTGCAAGTCTTTTGTAATTTGACTAATGAATAACAATTTCATAGAAAAATCCGGAGCATGTAATTTGTTCTGTAGACGCATTGAAGGCGTTAATATAATCTCCCCCTATCCTGTGATCGGGGAATGAGTCCCATCAGCTATCACCACAGTTCTTCCTGGGGGAACCTGTCTGTAGGCTGTAAGCCGATCCTTGCCTCCACGTACATGGTGTGTTGCTCCAGAGTCCATAATCCACAATGTAATCCAAAACATGATGTAAAGGCATAAGCGCTACCTGAGGTGATGGCTGTAGCAGAGGTACTAGCGGAGGATGAAGCTGCAACATTTGAATGACCTCCAGGAGATGCTGAAGAGGGAGGCATAATATCACGTAGTCTGGCTACAAGATCATCAAACCTCTGATCTAGAGTAGAAGTAGCGTGAGAGTCAAGCTGTTCTTCTACACATGTTGATGCGGGGAATTCATGCTTGGAGTAACATGTCTCCTCTGTATGACCTGGGCGTGGCAAAACGTGCAGGGTTGAGGGATGTGCCCCACCTACCGCTGGGACCACGACCACGAGAGAAAGGAGCACATCCTATGCCATGGGAGTCTGCCATCGCTGAAGAGTTCTGAGTAGGGGCAGAGGACGGAACAATTATCGTGCGAGCCTGCAGAAAGCTTCTTCCATAGGAGGATTGGTAGCATCATATTCAAGATCCAGAGCTACCAGAAAGACGCCAACCATAGTAGCATTTCTGTATGTCTTATGTTGCTCAGGGGTAACTGTTGGGAAAAATAGAAGAAGTGTTTATTCCATCAGCCCTAGGCTCTCTTATATAGGAGAGTAGCCTATGGGTAAATTACATAAAGCATACGACAGAAAAGAAAAATAACAGGGAATTACAAAGTAAATTAATATATGTTTACACTCTCCCTCAAGATGGAGCATTGATGTCAATCATGCTCAGCTTGGACGCACACTTCTGAAATGGTCCTCGTAGTAATGCCTTGGTGAATAGAGAATCTCCAACGTAAACCGCAAACGCAGAGGTGGACTTCCTGTCCTTGGGACACCCTGCATAATCTGCATCTGCACAGGCTGAGATGGAGATCACCTTGCCTTTCTTGAACAGTAGACCCGCGCTTGGTGATGACTTGAGGTACCTGAGTATCATCTGTATTGCATCCATGTGAACCTGACGTGGTTGTTCCATGAACTGGCTCACTCGATTCACAGCAAAGGCTATGTCGGGTCTGGTAATAGTGACGTATAGGAGTTTGCCCACCAGTTCTCTGTATCTCCTCCTATCCACCTCCTCTGTATCACCATCATATAGCTTCATACTGGGATCCATCGGTGTAGTAGCAGGTCGGCATCCAAGCATTCCTGTCTCACTCAACAGGTCAGTGACATATTTTCTCTGAGACATTACCAACCCATGCGGATTTCTGGCAAACTCCAGTCCCAGAAAGTATCTAAGAACTTTAAGGTCCTTAGTGACAAATTCGCTACCCAGCATTTCTTTCGCCTTCTTTATCCCTTGTACATCATCACCTGTAATCAAGATGTCATCTACATAGACCATGATTACAATAATACCTCTTGAAGTCTTCTGTACAAACAAGGAATGATCTGCATTAGAGCGTCTGTATCCCTGTTTTTCAAAGAGGTCTGAGAGCTTCTGAAACCATGCTCTGGGGATCTGCTTAAGGCCATAGATAGTCTTATGAAGTCTGCACACCTTGAAACACTCCCCTTAACAGCAAAACCAGGTGGCTGTTGCATGTAGACTTTCTCCTGTAAGTCACCATATAGGAACGCATTCTTCACATCCAACTGATATAGCGGCCACTCACGAGTAACCGCAACTGACAGCAAGATCCGTAGGGTAGAATGACGGGTTACTGGCGAGAATTTATCAAGATAGTCCACCCTGTATGTCTGTGTAAAGCCACGAGCAACAAGGCGAGCCTTGTATCTGTCAATACTGCCATCTGCATTCTGCTTGACTGTAAATACCCACTTGCAGCTCACTGGGGACACATCTGCGGGTATAGGAACTAGACTCCAAGTTCCTCTAGATTGAAGAGCTGCCATTTCTTCCTCCATTGCTAGACGCCATCTACTATCCTTCAGAGCATCTTGGTCATTCCGTGGAATATCTATAGCTGACAAGGCCACCACAAAGTTCTTGAAGTCCCCCGATAGTCGTTCAAATGACACAGAGGCTGCTAAAGGATATGTGGCGCAGCTCCTCTTCGATTTGCGTATAGCAATAGGAACATCTAAATCAGTCGTGTCCTCATCTGTCCTCTGCAACACATCCTGCTCAGAAACATCATTAGATCCATCAAGAGTAATATCTTCAGAACATACCTTAGGCGAGCTAGGTGATGAGTCTTGACCATGAGCTGGAGTAGGCATGCGGGTATAATGAAATGGTAGTGGTGAAACAAGGATAGTAATAGGAGGTGCAGATCATGGTAAAGGAGCTGCTGGTGGTGGTGGTGGTACTGGTGGTGGTGGTGTCACATAGATGGCATGGGTAGTTACTGGAGGTAGCTGCTGATCACCTGAGGATGAAAAATACATTACGGATTCAAAAAATGTAACATCTGCACTAACAAGATACCGCCTGCGCAATGGATCATAGCACTTGTACCCCTTTTGAGTTCTGGAGTACCCAACAAACACAAACTTGACAGCCCTAGGAGAGAGCTTGTCAGTACCGGGAGACAACTGGTGGACAAAGGCAACCGAACCAAATACACGAGGAGTCAGGGAAAATAGATCATTACCAGGAAAGATAAGAGTGAAAGGAATCTTGTCACCTATGACGGATGACTGCATACGATTGATTAGGTAACACGCTGTAAGAACCGCATCACCCCAGTAAGAATAGGGGGCATTGCTCTGTATAAGAAGTGACCTGGTGACATCTAGTAAGTGGCGATGTTTTCTTTCAGCGATCCCATTCTGTTGAGAGGTATAGACACAGGATGTCTGGTGGATAATCCCATGGGATGAGAAATAACTGGCTAGGACATGAGTACATAATTTCAGGGCATTATCACTTCTCACAATTTTAACAGAAGTGGAGAAAACATTACGAATCTCATTAAGAAAATTGATAATAATATTCCCTGCTTCAGATTTATTCTTTAACAAAAATACCCATGACACACGAGAAAAGTCATCCACAATAACTATATAAAACCTGTGTCCCTGATGATCAGGAACACGACTCGGACCCCAGATATCAATGTGAAATAACTCAAACTTGGAGGTACTACTCCAACACTGACGACTGGGAAAGGTAGACCGATGATGCTTTCCCAACTGACAAGCCTCACATTGGATAGATGTGTGAGGCAGACCCTGGGGTAACACACGACGCATCTTCTGAAGCGGTAGATGTATAAAGCGCAGATGCAGAGGTGATACAGATCCAGTAGGTAAGACTGAGGTTCCAGCAAAAAGAGGCTGACTGAGGCGATAGAGGCCTCCTTGCTCATAGCCACGACCAATCACGTTGCCCGTAAGGATGTCCTGAAAAACAAGAGAAGATGGATCAAAAATCGCCCGACATTGTAAATCCTTGGTAATTTGGCTGATAGATAACAAATTCATTGAAAAATCAGGTGCATGTAACACATTCTTCAGCTGCATAGAAGGTGTCAGTCTAATCTCCCCCTGACCAGTAATTGGGGAATGTGTGCCATTAGCAATGACCACTATTCGACCTGGAGGGATCTGTCTGTATCCTGTAAGTAGACTTTGATCGCCACATAGATGATGTGTGGCTCCAGAGTCCATAATCCATGCTAGAGTATCTGATCCACTACTAGAAAATGCAAGTGTTCTACCTGATGCACTGGTAGAGGCAGAGGCGGATGCAGCAGTGTAAGACTGGCTCTCAGTAGTATGTGCTGGGCCGGATGGAGGAATAATGCCCCTTAGACGAGCAACTAGGTCATCAAAGCGCTGATCTAAAGAAGCAGCAAATGGAGGCTCTATCTGCTCAGCGACTCGTGCAAATGCAGGAAATCCATGCTTGGAGTAACATATGTCTTCAGTATGTCCGGTACGATGGCAGTAGGTACATGTTGACCGAATTCGGCCTCCTCTGCCACGAGGACCACGTCCACGATTATGATGGTGACCTCCACGACCTCTGTTGGCAGCCATAGCAGAAGCAGTCTGATTCGTAGTCGTAGAGGGAACGGTGATCCTGCTCAACCTGTGGAAGGCTTCCTCCATAGGAGGAATAGTGGAATCTGCCAAGATCTGAGATCGTGCTGCCTCATACTCAGGATCAAGGGCAGCAAGGAAAACTCCTACCATAGTAGCATTTCGGTAGGTCTTCTGTTGCTCTGGTGTGGCAGTCAGGGGCATGAAGCTGTACAGCTTCTCGAACATTCCACGTAGAGAAGTGTAAAGTGAGTGTAGTGGGCGACCATTCTGCTTAATGGTGAATATGTCATGCTGGAGTTGCAGAATCTGTCTCATTCTTCGCTTGAGAGTATGTGGCTGCCAGAATATCCCACATATCTTTAGCCTGGCTGATGAAGAATATCATTTGCAATCTCGATCGCCAAAGTTCCAGATAATCAGACTTTGGCGTATGCATCATCTGCCTCTCATGAGGCATTGATTCCAGTCTTCTCAGCAGGCTCTTCTTCGGTAAGAATGTGCTTCTTACCAGTCGACTTCATCATACTCATGAACTGCATCGCCCACAGTTCATAGTTCGTACCATCCATCTTTACGATAGGCGCTGGACCACGAAAAGCGCCTATAGATGGAATATCCGTCTTGCTTTCTGACATACTGGGAACAGAAGACTGGAGCGATAGACTGAAGATAAGATTGTCTACACTGACATAGACAGGTTTAGTTGCATGTGTAGACTTCAAGCAACCAAACCCATTTAGTTGACGGTGTGCGCTCTAGAGACGTGTAGGGTTGAATCAGGGACATGCACAGGAGCACACGCACAGGGCACTAAGGTGCGCGCTGAGGGGCACGTAGGTGCGCACAGGAGCGCGCTGGAGCGCGATGGATGGCGCAAAGGGGCGCACAAGGGTGCGTTGGGGCATGCTGGGACGCGTTGGATGACGCGTTAGGGCGCGCTGGATGGCACGGAGGCGCATGCGCGCAGACGTGGGGGCGCACTGGCGCAGGCGCAGGGTCGCGCACTGCACGCACGGAGGCGCAGGGGCGCGAGTAGGCGCCGGCGGCGGAGAGAGAGAGGCTCGCGGGTGGGGGGTAGGGATGGGGTTAGGGTTTCAAGAACTCCGGTCTAGGACCATCGCTCTGATACCATGTTGGGAAAAATAGAAGAAGTGTTTATTCCATCAGCCCTAGGCTCTCTTATATAGGAGAGTAGCCTATGGGTAAATTACATAAAGCATACAACAGAAAAGAAAAATAACAGAGAAATACAAAGTAAACTAATATATGTTTACAGTAGCCGTTAGAGATATGAAGCTGTGAAGCTTCTCAAACATCCTACGTAAGGATGTATACAACGAATGGAGAGGCCGACCGTTCTGCTTGATCGTGAATATATCGTACTGAAGCTGAAGTATCTTGGTTTCGTTCCTTGCCTTAGAGTAAGTAGCAATGAGGATATCCCACATAGCCTGAGCAGTTGGCTGGTGTAAGACATCATTGGCGATCTCTATCGTCAATGTCCCTAAAAGCCATACTTTGGCATATGCATCATCTGCCACCCAAGAGGCGTTCGACCCTGTCTTCTCCATCGGTTCCTCCTCAGTAAGAATATGCTTCTTACCATTCGACTTCATGAGACTCATGAACTGCATAGCTCAGAGCTCATAGTTTGTCCCATCCATCTTGACTATAGACGCTAAACCTCGAAAGACGCATGTGGTGGGCACTGACATGTATAGATTTGAATGCATATGTAGACTTATGCACCCAAATCCATTATCCCTAGCGAACTCCTGTGATGCGGTAAAGAACGAGTAGCCGACGACTACCAAGGGATGACGGCCGAGGAGAGACTTCTACGGCAGAAGCAGCGAGGCCGCTTGGCAGAACACGATAGTGGCGAAGCCGCTAGGCTGTCATGGCGGAGCGGCAGGGCCGTTGGGTCAAACCACAACAGAGGGCGGGGCTGCTGGGTCAAGCGTCAACAGAGGGCGAGGCGAGGGGAGAAGAGGGAGTCGTTGCATCGGCGTCGGAAGGAGGGAGAGAGGCCGGGCGGTGGGGTTAGGGTTAGGGTACAAAGCACCGGTCTAGGACCGTGGCTCTGATACCATGTTGGGAAAAATGAAAGACTTGTTTATTCCATAGAACTTTAAGCTTTCTTATATAGAGGAGAGACCTATGTGTAAATTACATAAGATAGACAAGATAGACAGAATGAAAATAAAATAAACAACTACTGCTCAGAGTACATAGAAGAATTATCTCTACATAACTGTAAGGACATGAGAATTCGGAAGAAAATGGTATTCCCATTTCTTTGTTATTTTTGTAAAGTGATTTAGTTCAGGAGTATCAGTACTTTTCAAATTCTTTTCTTAGTTGTCATTTGAATTGGCTTTTCTTGGCTTGGTTGTGTTCAAACTAATTGAGCCAGTATATAGGTTAGCTCTTTTATCACATTCTGTCATGGTTTGGACTTTATAATTGGTTTCTCTCCGAAAAATTGCTTCTTTCTTGTTGTTTATATGTTTGGCATAATATTTTTCGTAGATCTCATGTTTGTGCACTAGTTATTCTAATTGCATTAAGGAGTGTTTTTATTACACAGAGGAATTGAGCCCACTGACTAGAATTTCTTGTACTTTAATTAATTATCTTACGGGATTCGTTTTTTCCCCAACCTCCTATTTGTAAATTCATTGGAATTGTTATTGGTTTCTTGCATTGAGATTTTATTTCCTTTGAGACTAACAAGGTGGCAATAGTGTTTGCACGGCCTTATCTCATTTTTACATATCATTATTCTCTCTGAAAAAAATGAATAAGTTTTTGTATGCACTATTTAGGTGTCTACTCTTGATCTTTGATAACTTCTAGGATAGAGAGTGAAGTGTGTTTAGCATGTTTTTGTACGATATTTTTTTTATAAAAACCTGTGGAAAAATTTTCTGTGCATGACTTAAGTTTTTTAATCCGATGTCCATGTGTTCTAAAATTTCTGACATGGCAACTTATTGCACGTATCCATATTCTCGCATAGTTACTTTGTGTGCATCTCTCTTTCGTTAAGATCCGTGCTTATGTCATCATGCATGTATATTTTGTGAGGATGGATACATTTTAATATCAATTTTTTATTTTCAAATAAATGAAGCTGGATAATTAATAAGCACACTTTTAGCTCCAAAAAAGGAAGATTTTTTGTCCATCTTTTTTTTTATAGTGGAAGCCTACTTATTTTGTTCAGATGGAACCTTCTTTGAGTGTCAGTGCTGCGCACGATCTCAGCAAAACTGTTCGAGATCGAATTTACAAATGCCATAGTGGAGTTGCTGAAATTCATATAAATATTGGTTAGTTTTCTTCCTTTAAATGGTATATATGATGTCGGCAATAATACTAATGTGGTTTCTTGTGAAAAACATTGGCTGGTTATGAATAAATATGATGCTTTCAGTGCCATGGTGCCATTTTTCCATGCCCAGAAATTGGTATTTGGGGACATGCTGTTGGGCTTTGACTTGCTCACAAAATCTGGAATCATATTTGTTGGAAGAAAATTATTGATCTGTTTATTCCGGGGAACCCTAGGGCTCTCTTATATTGGGGAGAGTCTCAAAAAGTAAATTACACAACGTAGATGAAAGGAAAAATAAAATACAGAAAGGTATAATAACACAATAATATATCTACACTCCCTCTCAAAATGGAACATAGATGTCAATCATGTTCAACTTGGACGAACACTTCTGGAGGAGCCCTCCTTGGTTTGGATTCCTGCAGTTTGCTCCCATGAACTTATATGAGAAGTGGAAATGAAGTCTTTCTGAATCATATCACGTTTATAGTGATAATCCACTTCAATGTGCTTCGTTCTTTCAATAAACATGTGATTATTGGCAATAAATGAAACTGTTTGGTCGTCACACTGTAAATGCATAGGAAGTGGTACATCAATGCCTAGGTTAATTAGAACAGATCTGACCCACATCATCTCTGTTCTCCCTTGTGCCATAGCTCTGTATTCTGATTTAGCATTAGATCTGGCAACAACCGTCTGCTTCTTGCTCTTCCAAGACACTAAAGAGCCACAACAAATACAACTTAGCCAGAAGTATACTTCCTATCCTTAGAACATCTTGCATAGTTTGCATCTGCATAAGCTGTAACAGTAAGGGATGTAGCTTTTCTGAAAATAATCCTGCACCTGGAGGTGACTTCAAGTACTTCAGAATCATTTGTACTGCATCCATATACACATGTGTAGGTTGCTCCATGAATTGGTTGGCCCTACTATTGATACATTATTTCAACGATATATCGCCGAAATATCACCCATTCAACGAGCCTTTGTGAAGAAAATGCTTGGAAATCGGGATATATCGCCATATCGGTGCCCATATCAGTCCCATGTCGATATCGATATATCGACGATATATCGCCGATATTTCTTTCCTTGACTGTAACCATTGTAACTGTATCGTATGGTCTAGCAACGGATGTCAGGAATCATCAATCAGCTATTGAGTCGCCTGCCTGCCACACATGAAAGGAAAAAGAGATGTTAGTGAGTGCTAGTACATCCCAAAACTTATTAAAACAAGCAGGCATTTTAATGTGATTGTAACAGAAACAATTAGTAAGGTATAAACAACTAAAAATTTACAACTACTTGCTATGAACAAAGTTTTCAAGCTACCCTTAAGGAATGCCTTAAGTTTTACCCATTACCTTTCATATGGCATATTCTTATATCGTAGTTAATGACTCATATATCTATATATCTATATGAATCTCTTGTTATTTAGAGATCTTAAATATGGATCATCATAATGGGGGAGATGGAGTTTTGAAATGATTCTTGATTTTATATATAATTTCAAGTTTAGTGGATAATTTGTGGTCTTGATCCGATTCAATGTAACCCTAAATGATTCAAATGTAGCCATATATAATTCAGATGTTGCATCGCCAAGCCTATTGGTGGAAAGTAACCAAAACTCAATCGATGAGGAAGTCTCCTAACGGAATCTTCCGTCTCGCTCTCTAATTGGAAGTGCGGTCCAATCGAGGGATAGGTCTATTCCAAAACTACACCACTAAAACATGTGAAAGAGACTCTCCGGAAAAGTTATTAAAGACGGGCCCTACCGGTACGGGCAGACGAGCTCATACGAAAAACTAAAATCGATGGTCCCTCGCATGAGTATTCTAAAACAAAGGGTCAGCAGAGTTTGTCAAAAATCGAGATTCCAATGAGGTGTAAAAACACTGCGAACTCACGTAAAAACTGTGAAAGAAGTTCGGATTCTAGACCTGCGCACTTAGCGGCTGCTGTCTGAACTGGGCTTCCTTTCCTCCATCCAGTTGAGGGTCACCGAACTATTCACCAAGACCAGCATTAAATAATTCTCAGTCATTTTCACGTACTTGACTAATTATTTCTTTTTCATTTCTTCATATGATTGATTGTACTGATCTAGGTTTTTTTGTCAATAATGATTTATAGTTAGTAATTTATACCTTACAGGATCAATTAATAAGATGATCAGTCGTTGCAGTCACGGGGTCATTATTTTACGCTCATGAGATTAGAACTACTCATTGAACCGGGATCTAAGTTCATTTTAATGTAAAACTTCTCCAACTTCTATTGAAGTACCATGAGATTAAGGACTACTTATTAGATCTGGATGAAGTTCAATTTTGTGTCCAATTATCCGAATATGATTCTTATAAATCCCCATCGATTCTTGTACATAAGATGAAGATATTCTTTTCATCTGTAGTAACAAAAGTACAACTAAATTCTATGACAATTAACATACAACATGATCGGTAAAATTTTGAACTAGTTAGAGTTAAAATCGTTAGATACAAAGAAAACCATAAGGGGTAAGGCAACTGAGTATGTGATCTACTTTCATCGACCCAAGATGTACAAACCTTACTAAATGTTTCGATTTAGATGGAGGAATTGTGGCTGGAGGACATGATGGAGGAGGTCGAATGACGCCAAAGATCAAGGCAAAAATGACTGAGTGAAGGGGACACTAACACTAAATTCTTTCACGCTATGGTGTCTGGTGGGAGGAGAAATTTTATTCTTGAGGTAGTGGTAGAAGGGGAGAGGGTAGTAGGGGAGGCGCAGGTGGGCCAGGCTCTGAGGAACCATTATGTGCGGCATATTCGTAGGAGGAGAAAATGGTGAGGATGATGGGGGAGAGGTGCGGGGTCCTTATCAGCTGCGCAGGCGGACGGTCTGGTGGCACCCTTTGAGGAGGCGAAGATTAAGAAAGCTGTGTAGGGGCCTAATGCAGATGGAGCCACTGGTCCGGATGGATTTCCCATTTTTTTCTACTGGGAATTTTGGGATATGTTGAAGGGCGAAGTGGTGGAGGTTGTTAATGAATTCAGAGATGGTAATAGAGGTTTTGAGAAGATCATCAGGGTACTCCTCTTCCTTCTTCCCAAGAAGGAACATCCGATGAGAATTGAGGGTTACAGACCGATTGCGCTCTCCAACTCAATATATCTCATAGTGGTAACGATCTTGGCGAACATACTCAAGTTAGTGCGGGACTCGATTTACCTCCCCAGTCAATCTGCATTCACCCGAGCAAGTAGACGGCAGATGGTTTGGTGATGGCATCAGAGATCTGCCTTCATTAGAAGCGTTCGGATTGGAAGGGTGCAATATGGAAGATTGATTTTACTAAGGCCTATGACTGTGTAGACTAGAACTTCTTACGGACATCTCTGTGGCATATGAGCTTTCATGGTCAATAGATTGCTTGGATGAAGAGATGTGTTACAACCTCCTCTTATTCTATTCTGATAAATGGTAGGCAGGAACGAGGTTTTTTCCAACCGTAGAGGGGGGTTCGTCAAGGGTGTCCTTTGGACCCTCCGCTCTTTGTTCTGGTGGTTGATGCACTAGCGGTCTTGTTCAGGCAGGCAGTGCGGGATGGTTGGTGTAGGGCTTCAGTCTGGGGAGTGGAGCGGTCCTCCTCTTGCAATACGCAGATTATACATTGATTTTTTTGGGGTGGCTCCGAGGCCATGTGCAGAAGAGCGTCGCGACTGGTGGAGGATTTTGGTAGCATTTCCAGTCTGGAAATCAATAAACACAAGTCGACGGTGATCACAATGGGGTACCCGGAGGATGAACGTGTTTCTTTGGCGGTTTTGCTTGGCTTCCTGTTGGGGGAGTTTCCGAGTACCTATCTTGGACTCCCCTTGGTGGTGAATACCCGGAGGATGAACGTGTTTCTTGAGGTCGACTGCCTCCCCCTCATCCACGACCACCTCGACCACGGAACTTTGAAGTACCTCCTCTACCACGATAAGCTGTCATGGCAGAAGAAGTCTGAGTCACCTGAATACCCGGGGATGATATGGAGTGTCTGCTCAGTCTGCGATATGCCTCCTCCATTGGAGGTATAGTAGCATCAATAAGGATTTGGGCTCGAGCAACATCGTAATATGGTTCAAGAGTGGCTAGAAAGACACCACTCATTACGGAGTCTCTGTATGCCTTGAGCTACTCTGGCGTAGCAGTAAATGGAGTGTAACCATGTTGCCTCTCAAACATATCCCTCAAAGAGGTGTAGAGGGTATGGAGAGGACGGCCATTCTGTTTCGACGTAAAGATATCATGCTGGAACTGTAGTATCTTCCACTCATTGTTCGTCGGCGAGTATGTAGCGGCGAGAATGTCCCATATAGCCTTTGCAGTAGGCTGAATCCGAATATCATTAGCTATCTCTGTTGATACAGTCCTACATAGCCACACACGTGCATATGCGTCATTGGCCTCCCATGAGGCAATGATCCTAGTCTTGTCACTCAACTCTTCTACCGTGAAGATGTGATTCTTGCCATTGCACTGCATCAAACTCATGAACTGCATGGCCCACGATTTATAGTTTGTTCCATCCATCTTTATTATGGGTGTTGGACCTTTGAATGCACCCATGGATGAAACGTCAGCTTTGTTGTCACACATGTGACAACTATCTCCAAGACTGGGACGTACAACCTGTGCTTACACTGACATATGGGATGATGGTTGAGGGTGTAGACTTGTACCACAACTTCTTCCATTCTTTGAAGCCTCCTTTGGGTCATGGTTTGAAAAATCGCGCCTCGAGGCGCTCGAGGAGCCTAAGGAGCAAAGCATGAGGAATAGAGGAATGGGCAAGAGACTTCACCTCAGCGAAGTTGCAACAACCAAGCTTGAAGCGTTCAAAAGTCCAAGCTTCAAAATGCATGTATGTTGGCATAGTCTTGGCATGCTCCCCATATCACCTTCCCTTTGATAAGTCTACAGTAGAAGCCCCCTGCTTGTATGGTAATATGATTGGGGTATCCGGGGTACTAAGTCATATCATCTGGTGCGGCACGACACGGCAACATGTTGTCGGCAAAGACATGGTCCAGGAATCTATGATAAATATCTACCGGTACAAACAAGGGGAACAAAGGGGAAACAGATGAGTGGACTTCCATGTTGAAAAGGATTGATGTTATACTTCAGCCGTGCAATCAAACTTGTGCCGTGATTTTATTTTGAGTTAATCTTGAAGCATTCTCCATAGTTCATGGCAGTGTCTAGTTCATATAAATAATTTCCTTATTTATAATACGGCACTGTCTACTTCATTTGTATTTCCTTTTTCTTAACACTTTGGTCAACAAATCTATGTGGGAATAGTTGAAACAGCTTTGGGTTAACATTACCTGTGTGCCTTCACAAGAAACTTCATTGGACCATCCCATTGTTTTTATCTGAACTCTGGAGGATGTTAATTTCTAGAAGGGCACATTCATGTTAAGGAGATATATTTCCTTAATTTGGTTATAGATATATTTCCTTAATTCGGTGATATGAAATACATAAAGCATTTCTTCTTTAAATGCCAAAGGATAACTGTTATTCATCCCTTCAAACCACCACCACCATGAAAGGACTGAAAAAAGAATACCAAGCAAGCCACTGTCGCACCATGATATCCAAGTTCTTGCGCAAGCCAAAACTCTCTTAGCACCCCTCATGCAGACTTTTGGCCTATCTGGGCACACCAAAAACAAATCTAACCTGATACCAATCTGTATTATGATTTTGTGCCGTCTTTTGTTAGTGACGGAAAGTTTCCCTTGCTTCTTTTGAACAACCATGCCAGTTTGAGCCATCTTTTCTTGAAATTTGTTTGTGAACCAGAGAATGTTAGGGAAGAACTGCATTGTTTTTTTAAGAAAAAAACGTAATCTAGAAGTCCACCCTAAGCAGCTACGACTGAATTTCTAAACAACAGCTTCCGGTCTCCTAAGTATCTGATAATAACTTCTACTGGAAGATCGACATCCTTCAATAATAAGCTTTCTGATTGTTGACTTCACATTATTCTTCCTCTAATTTTTTTTAAATGTCTCATGTAGTTCCATTTGTACGAAATACCTCAGCTGCAATGCCAGATGAAGGGAACACTTCAGTGGAGTTACAAAGTCTAGAGACCGAGAATCTCGGTTCAAAGAAAATTGACACAAGGAATGTTATTTCAAACATTATTTCTTCAAAATTTCCAGAGGTAAGCATCCATTTTAGACATCAAGGGTACACTTGCAGACATGTATAATGGTTTTTAATGTAGAAAACCCGGTCTTTCTAGAGCTTTTACGATCACATCTATCATTCACAAGTCGTCAACAACTAGTGAACTTAAGAAAACTTCTTATATGCGGTTGATCTGCTTGTCTTGCCCTGTTCATTTGGGTGTATTTTGCAGCTTGGTTTCTTGCTTATGACATGCCAAGTGTGTGCACGCATGCGTGCATGGGTGGGTGGGTGAATGTGTGTTGGGGGGGGGGTTATGTTTTTTTGAATTTCGTTACACTTCTGCATGCAACAACATATGAAGTTTATACAACAACAAAGCCTTTTCCCACAATTAAGTAGGGCCGACTAACAACATATGAAGTTCTATAACTTAGTTAATTCTGCTTAGCACTTCTGATTTTTAGAAGCAAGTATCAGACAATTATTACCAACTTTTTGCCTCACAAACTATTTTTCCCTCCTCCGATTAGTCTCCCTCTTGGCCGCTATCTCTTCTTCTTTTAGTTACCTTGGCTGCATTTGATCAGAATAGTGGGAAATGCTATTGGTGCAAGTAGCTTATCGTATACCCCTCTTAGCTTTGTCCTTCAAGGAGTTGGTTTTCTTCTCCACTCTTACTCTGTCTTGGTTCTGTGATGGTTGCAATGCCTGAATCAATCATTTGTTATTAGAAGATAAGATGTGATAGTATAATATTTTTTGTTTAAATGAACGAGTGAGAAAAAGATATATGCAGGAGAAAGGAGGAAATGAAAGGGATTTGATTGAAAGTAGATAGAGAGAGCTGATGGGGCCCGCTTGAGGGGGAGTGTTTGGGAGAGGAAAACATGGTGGGTAAACTGGTGGAAACATGCTGTGTAACCCTTTTTTGGAAGGGTAACCCACCAAGTGAAAGCACCCGATGAGGGTGGGAGTGTCTTAGTTTTTTTTGTTGTGTCCATGATGTATCAGTTTTTTCGCTGATGGAATTTAAGCTGTCAAGTAAGTTTGTGAGGTGAATTGATATTTAAATTATGTGGTGGCTCTCTAATGAGGCTGTTAGGAAGCTGGAGGGTGAAGCTGCAACATCAAGGGAGGATGTTTGATAATTAATGTAGTAAGGTGGCCTGGTATTGTGGAAATTTTAGCAGTGCACTGTCAGCTGATTGGTTAGTGGAACTGAAGGAGAATAGGAATTTCCTCTCGTGCAGAATTGTGCATGGGTGTTGTAGCTCTACCCTTATGTGGGGGAAATATCTGTTGTTCCCGAAGGCTCTTCTATCATACGGTAATACCGTAATACACATGTCGCCCCTACACAGACGATTTTCATCTTTTTCAGCTGCACCTGAGAAGCTGTGTTTTCGTTGGATTCCGGATTGATAATTGGATGGAGAAAAGGCTTCAGCTGCTTTCTTATGATAATTGGATGGAGAAAAGGCTTCAGCTGCTTTCTTATCAATGAGTCCATCATTGTCATCGTTGAGGATGCCTTGGGTCCTGCTTGCTTGAAAATCGGGTTTCCGGACATACTTGACCGCTTCAAATTATTTTGAAATATTTCTGATGCACTGTTATTTAAAGCACGAGATCCTTCATTTTGAATTAAGTTTGAATTGCTTTGGGACGGTGGCCTTGCCAGTGGATTATGTTCTTGTATGAGTTTGAAAAAATGCTTGAGAGCAAACTTATTTTGTGGTTATTAAGAAAGATAAAGTTGGTTATTGAAAAACTTGGGAAATATTGCATTTTTCGCGTCGACACGTCTGTTCCAATCATGATTTTGATGATAACTAGTAGTAATGGGTTTCATGCATAAAACTAAGAAACTATTATTTATTGACGGATTGCAATTGTTAAAGTATGCACACATGTATAGATGGGTAATTAGATCCCTCCAGGAAATTACCTCATCCACAGGTTTAGTCCTATATCTACGTATAGATAATTAACGGCGTTATTTGTTTGGCCCTTCAGAGATGATGCAATTGTCCACATGATGCGCAATCTTCTACATGTGACATGCTAAAGTACTTCGACGGAGAGACTTGTTTCAATTTCAATGACTTTGGCATGCGTTGTACATAGCACACATTCTCCGATGAGGAGATCCAGTTCAGTTCACACTCCAACCCTTCTCTTCTTCCTTATCAACACGTCATGAGAAACAACGTCCTCAGTAGACAGTCAACAAAGTTTGCGTTGAGTCAATATTATTCGTAGTGTCCTTTATTGTGTGAGAGAGCGATTTCTTTCTATATGTCCAAGCTAAGCATTGCATGCTCCTGCTTGATGAGGAGTGTTAGAGTATGCGTCACATGTATAGATGGGTAATTGGATCCCTCCATAGTCCAATTACCATAACCACGGGTTTAGTCTCACATCTACTATGAGTGGAACTTGATCTTACTGGTGGGGCTATATAAGAAGCCCCACACCTCTTGTAATAGATGAGAGAGCAATAAAGAATACTCGACCCTTAAAGGTCATTCTCCCGTGGTTTCATCCCGCTCCTTATGGAGTAGGGTTCCACGTAAAATCTCGGTGTTCTTTCAATGTTCATTATTTCTTTATGTCTGATACGGTTTCACTGTATTAGACATAAAGAAATAATGAACATTGAAAGAACACCGAAATTGTGTTACCTTGGTGTATGGACGAGTTGACCAGTCACATTCTTTTTACTTTGATTACTTTGATTATGGACGAGTTGACCAGTCACATTCAGGATGAGTTACCTTGGTGTATGTTATTTGTTGATGATATCGTGTTAAATGACGAGACTACAGATGGAGTAAATGAGAAGCTTGAGGTCTGAAGACATGAGTTGGAGACTAAAGGATTTCATATAAGTAGGGTTAAGACGGAATATATGGAGTGTACTTTTGATGGAAGCAATGGTGAAGGAATCGAGGTGAAGATTGGTGACGATAACATTCATAAGAGAGATTCCTTTAGATATCTGGGATCTATTCGGCAACATGATAGGGAAATTGATGGAGATGTTACTAATAGAATAAATGCAGGATGGCTAAAGTGGAGAGGAGCCTCTGATGTTCTCTGTAATAAGAAAATTCCTTTAAAGATTAAAGGAAAGTTTTACAAAGCAGTCGTGAGACGTGCTATGCTTTATGGATCTAAATGTTGGCCCGTGAACCATAGACATGTGCAGAGAATGAATGTAGCAGAAATGAAAATGCTAAGGTGGATGTGTGGACATACTCGTAAAGATCGGATTCGGAATGATGCAATCAGAAAGAAAGTTGGTGTAGCTTCGATCGAGGATAAGATGCGAGAAAATCGCTTAAGATGGTTTGGACATTTGCAAAGAAGGCTAGCTGATGCACCAGTTAGGAGATGTGAGTGTTGGGATGTTGAGCCGGCTAAGAGAGGGCGAGGACGGGCCAAGAAGTGCTGGAAAGAGACCATACGAAGGGGTCTTAGTTTTGTGGATATGAGCCCGGGATTGGCCCACGATAGATCTGAATGGAGGCGAAGAATCCATGTAGCCGACCCTACTTAATTGTGGGAAAAGGCTTTGTTGTTGTTGTTGTGTCTGATACGGTTTCACAAGGTTCATGAAAGCGATATGCGTATATGTTCGGACAGGTCATTGAATAACGATTAAGCAGTATGCGGGGGTATATGCGGTTTTATACGGTTTTCTATTTTTTATTTAAAAATAAATATATATCTACAAAAGTGGCTACATCTAAATTGACTTTATAAATAAATGTAGCCCAACTGATGATTTAAGAAAAATGATTTTCAGGTAGAGTTGAACCCTGTACATCCTCAGAACATATCGATTCAAAAAAATTCACCAATAAGATAATGACATTTAGCTACACGATTAAGTGATGTGTATCAAATGAGCCATTAACAATTTTCATATTTAAGAAGATATATCTACTGCAATTACTTGTACAGTTTCTTGTTCAATCCCCAGTTTATTTCTATTGTTTTGTTTAGTGAACAACATGCGAATAAAGCTCTAATATAGTGATAGATAACATCTATTTCCTCATAAGATTCTTCCATTAGATGTGCAAAACATTTGATTTGCAAAACAAAACACTTCCAGTGCATGTTGACTTTGTCAATTGGGAAACTAAACAGACCTCAATACAAACATGAATGCAAATCAAATGAAATTGTTGCCTAAAAAAATCAAACAAACTTAAGGTCGATATTTTATCCATACTTAATTACTCATAAAGCAGATGGTAGAGATTCCTCACATCATGCACACGAACATATAAAAAAGAGTATTAGATAGGGGGAAAATGGGGATCTAGGGTTACTTGGCAGAGGATATCACGGTCAAGGAGGAGCTGGGAGGTGGAGGAGCTTCGCAACAAAGTAACGGAGGGACTTCACACCACCGTTTGGAGGCGAAGGAGCTTCGGGGCAGTGGTTGCATCAGAGGTTTGACGTGACGAGGTTGAGGTTTCGGGGGAAGATGAGTTTCGTGTGTGAGAGGCACTTCTGGAAGAGAGTAGGGGTTCAAGAGTCAGGGTTCGGGCTTCTCTAAGTGCTATTGTTTCCAGATCTTAAGATTCAGATCCGATTACCCAACTAGACAATAAGCGGTCGCATGGGCTGCATATGTGCAGAGGGCACGTAGAAGAGGGCTTCATGTAAATGGT
This sequence comes from Ottelia alismoides, assembly GCA_037367405.1. Taxonomy (NCBI): domain Eukaryota; kingdom Viridiplantae; phylum Streptophyta; class Magnoliopsida; order Alismatales; family Hydrocharitaceae; genus Ottelia; species Ottelia alismoides. The sequence goes on from JAZKJV010001318.1 coordinate 43,657, forward strand.
GCGCTGCAGAAACCGTATAGGCATATGTGGTCGCATATGCAGCCGCATAAGCTGCTTTACTCTTTAGTGAAAATTACGCTTCCGCACTATTGTTTTTTACATAAATTAAGGCAAAGTTATAGAGCAAATGTGCAAGTGATAGATTTCTTGTTCAAATGCTCTAGAGTAAAAGCGAAGGTTACTGTGAATATTGAGCTAGAAGTTCATCTTCTTAAGATCAAGCTAAAGGAATATCATTCCCAAAGATCATGTTTATTAAGTTTTTCTTTGTAAAATCTTGTAATTTATGGCATAGAACTTATGTAAAAAGTCTTCAAACATGTGTGCTTATAGGCATGTTCTTAAGGTCTAACAGGATCTCTCTCATGTCAGTACAAGTCCTTCAATATCGATAGATGTTATTTCTCTTGGTGAAAATCGGTTGATCTCTTATTTTAACCTTAGCCAACGTATACTGGTATACCCTTTAAAATATAAGTACATCTGTGAGCTACATCCCAAAGTTGACGTATTGTCTCTTTTAGACATTCCAAATATGCAATATTCACAGGGTCTAATTGCCGTTGAGAATCAAGCCTTTCTAATAGCCCTCAACTTTGATTTGCATTTTGTTATGTTTGTATTTGCTTTAAGGATAATAAGATTTGTCTTTTTTCCTAGGTAGAGGTATTATTGGTGAAGGTCTATTTTCTCAAGTGAAAGATAAATATATCGTGATATGCCTTGAATTCTAAAGCACCCGACTCAAGTTGAAGAACTGTCGTATGCACCCCCTCTTGTTGTACCATACCCCATCAAAACAGGGGTCTCGATGACCTGGAGTAGTATATAAACTCCTCTTATGATGATCCCGGTGTTTTTTTATCCACGAGAACGATGCGCATTGGTGTCCGCTAGAGATTGGAGTCCTTGATGCGACACTTCTTTTGGTCATCTTCTCATGATAGTAAGGGTTTGGCATTAGTGGATTGGTCTCTTGTAACAACACCCATCAAGGATGGAGGATTGGGAGTGTTACATATTGGTGATATGAACAAAGCTTTACTTGCGAAGTGACTAATGTAGATTTAGAATGACAAGTCTGATCAGCTTTCACGATTGGTGGTATCTATTTATGGAGTGTCGTCTAACCTTTGTGCTCGAACTAATGTTGTGGCTTCGCTTACCACGTTCTGGAGGGGAGTATGCTCGGTCCTATCACTGTTGGTGGACTCATTGCATTTTGTTTTATGTGATGGTAGGGATTTTTGTTTCTAGTTGGATGGCTGGTCTGAGGAAGGTGGTTTTGTGATTTTATACCCCAAGCTCTTCGCTCTGTCTAGTGGACAAGGAGGCAAGAGTTGTTGAGGTCTGGTCTGATGGTTCATGGACCCCTACTTTTGTGACCGAACTCTCATATCAAAGGGTGGAGGAATTCACATGCTTATGTGGCAGGTCGGCGCGGCACGAGATACGTTCAGATGAGAGAGATTCATGGTGATGGAGAGATGTGACGTTCATAGTGAAGAAAGCTATAAGGTGCTCTCTGCTATGACTAATTTAGAAGATATGGATACCTCGCAGGACCATGCGAGAATTTCGGAGTGGAAGATCCTTACAAGGGTTGAGATTTTCTTGTGGTTGCTGAGACAACAATGGGTGACGACGAGCGCAAGGAGAGCTAAAATTTTTCCAGGAGTGGATGCTAGTTGTAAAAGATACGACGGAGCGACAGAGGATGTGAATCATCTTTTCTTCTTATTGGAGAAAAGAATAGAATCATATCATTATTGAGACCCTAGGGCTCTCTTATATAGGAGAAAAGCCCTGGTTAAATAACACGAGAAGTACATGAAAGAAATAGAAATAAGATATAAATATAAAGAGTTATAAATATCTCAACACTCCCTCTCAAGTTGGAGCATATCTCTATCAAGCTCAGCTTGGAACATCTCTGAAAAGGGCCTCTAGCAAGGGCCTTGGTGAAGATATCAGTTGTCTGATCTCCAGTAGAAACATGAGAAGTGGATATGAGACCTTCCTGGAGCATGTCTCTGGTATAGTGACAACTGACCTCTATATGCTTGGTTCGTTTCATGAAATGCATGATTATTGGCAATAAAAAGAGTTGCTTGATTGTCACATAAAAGTTGCATGGGAAGGGGAACCTCAATAGCAAAGTTCAGTCAAGACCAATTTAACCCACATTATCTCTATGCTCCCCTATGCCATAGCCATGTACTCAGATTCTACGCTTGATCTAGCAACCACTATCTGCTTCTTGCTTTTCCATGACACTGTGAGCTCCCAACAAAAATAGCAAATCCGGAAGTGGACTTCCTGTCTCTAAGGCATCCTGCATAATCCGCATCTGCACAAGATGTCACCTCAAGAGATGTACCTCTTCCTCTGCTGAATTTAAGACCAGTACCAGGTGAATTTTTCAAATATCTCAAAATCATATATACCGCATCCATATGAACCTTCCAGGGCTGCTCCATGAACTGGCTCACCTTGCTCACATCAAAGGATATGTCTGGCTTGATGATGGTAGTATATAGGAGCTTCCCAACAAGCTCCCTGTATCTCCTCTTATTTACCTCCTCGGTGTCATCATCATATAATCTCATGCTTGGATTCATAGGAGTAGTAACAGGTTTGCACCTTGTCATACCTGTCTCTAGTAGAAGATCAGTAACAAACTTCCTTTGGGTTATCACAAGACCACGATGGTTCTTGGTGAACTCTAATCTAAGGAAGTATCGAAGAATGCCAAGGTCCTTGGCCACAAACTGCTGACCTAGGAACTCCTTGGCCACATGAATGCCTTGCTCATCATCACCCATGACAAATAATATCATCAACATAGAGAAGAATAACAACAGTATCTCTCTGTGTCCTTTAAACAAAAAGCGAGTGATACACAGTGGACCGAGCAACCCCTGGTGCTCTATCAACTCTGAAAGCTTATGATACCAAGCTCTCAGACTCTGCTTCAGGCCATAAATCGCCTTGTGGAGCCTACACACCTTCTGAGAATCCCCCTTAGCAGCAAAATCTGATAGTTGCTGCATATAAACCTCCTCCTCTAAATCCCCATATAGAAACACATTCTTCACATCAAGTTGGTAAAGAGGTTAGTCCCGTGAAACAACAACTGATAGAAGAATACGCATTGTCGAGTGTCTGTCCACTGAAGATAGGGTATCTTGATAGTCCATCCCATAAGTCTGGGTGAACCCACATGCTAAATCCTTGCCTTGTAGCAATCCACATTGTTATATGCTCGTTGCTTTACCGTGAAGATTCATTTGCACCCTACAACAGAGGCATCTGGAGGGGCAAAAACAACACTCCATGTACCACGAGATTGCAAAGAGGCTATCTCTTCCTCCATGGCAAGTCGTCAACTGATATCCTATATGGCCTCCTTATATGTCCATGGGATAATAATAGGTGAGAGTCCCATAACAAACCTCGTGTACTCCACTGAAAGATGGTTCAAGGAAACATGCACAGCTAGAGGATACGTGGTACAGTTACGACGCGACTTCCTCAAGGTAATGGGTACATCGAGGTCATCGACTTCTTTGTTCGTTTGTATCAGCTCCCTCCTGTATTGTATCTTGTGGAACAAGCATATCACCAGTGTCATCAGTAGAAGCAATGTATTCATTACATACCTGAGATGTGTTGGATGGCGGGAAAGGTGCATGATCAGAGGTGCGAGTAGAGGACATGCGAATGTAAAACCGTGGTAGAAACTATGTCAGGGTAGACGAAGGAGGTGGAGGTGGAGGTGACTGAGACTCAACATGAGGAGTTGTTGGTGGAGATAACGGAGGTGGTGGAAGAAAGACATCTTTGCTAGATTCAATATTAGACAACATATCACATGTACGAGAAAAATACATAATAGATTCAAAAAATGTGACTTTCTACACTCGTAATATTTTCTCCCAGCAGGATCAAAACATCTATACACTTTTTGGGTACGAGAATAACTAATAAACACGCATTTAATAGTTCTAGGAGAGAGCTTGTCATGACCGGGAGTAAAACTGTGGACAAATGCAACGGACCCAAAGATCCTAGGAGTAAGGGAGAATAGGTCCTTCTCGGGAAACACAATCAAGAAAGGGACCTTTTCTCCAAGGATAGTAGAAGGCATGTGGTTCACCGAGTAACATGCAGTAAGAACCGCATCATCCTAGAACGATTGAGGAGCTCGACTTTGAATCAAAAGAGTCCTCGTGACATCCAAAAGATGAGGTATTTGTGTTCAAGACACCATTCTGTTGCGAAGTGTAAGTACAAGAAGTCTGAGTAACAACACCAATAAATCTGAGGAAGTCAGACAAGTGTAAAGTAGAAAACTCCAATGCATAGTCAGTGCGAATAAACTTCACATTAGCAGAAAAAAATGTTATTAATCTCAATAAGAAAAGATTTAGTAACGAGACTGATTTCAGATTTATTCTTTAACAAGAAAACTCAAGATAATCTGGAGAAGTCATCTACAACAACCATATAGAACAGGTCCCTGATGATCGGGAACACGACTAGGACCCCAAATATCAAAATGAACCAACTCAAACAACGGACTATTATGACGACTTGGAAAAAAAGAATGATGGTACTTCCCAAGCTGGCAGACCTCGCACTCCAATGTAGTACGCATGGAGATCCGAGGGAAAACATGACACAGCTTCTGCAGAGGAAGGTGTCCAAAGTGAAGATGCCACATGAAAAGAGAAACAGATCTAGATGGAACCATATCAGCACCAGCACACGGAGGTTGGACCAGTTTGTACAACCCTATCTATTCACCGCCACATCCAATCACCCTGCTTATGAGTATGCCTTGCAACACAAGAGAAGAGATATCAAATATGGCATGATAATGTAAATCTTTTGTAATCTGACTATTAGATAAAAGATTCAGCTGAAATGTTGGAGCATGTAAGACATTCTACAGACGCATCGATGGAGCTAGAACAATCTCCTGCTGACCAACAATGGGTAGATGAACCCCATTAGCAATCACCATTGATATACCAAGAGAGATAGATCTATAAGAAGTAAATTGAGCACGTTCTCCACACATATGATGAGAAGCTTCGGAGTCCATGATCCAATCAATCAAATCTAAACTGCTACAACTGGTAAGTGCATATGCAATACCTAACAAACTCGTAGCAGCTTTGACAGCAACTGCAACATCTGAAGATCCTGATGTTGTGGCGAGCGATGTAGTCATCATCTCTCTCAATCTTGAGATAATATTATCAATCTTAGCATCATAGGAAGGAGCTGGAGTAGTCTTTGTCTACTCAACTACACGGGCACACGCTGGATACCCATGCTTCAGATAGCATGTCTCCTTCGAATGTCCTGACGTTGTCAATGTGAGCATGGGCCATCGTGACGTCCTCCACCTCGACCACAGGATCCATGCCCGCGAAACTGTGAAGTACCCCCTCTTCCACGAGAAGCTTCCATCGTAGAGGGAGTTTGAGCTACGGTAGTAGACGAAGTAGTGATCCTGCTCAGCCTCTTGTAGACCTCCTCCATCGTGGCTATCGTCTCACCAGCAAGTAGTTGAGTATGTGCTACATCATACTCAGAGTCAAGAGATGACACAAAGACTCATGTCATAGTGGTATTCTTGTATGTCGGTTGTTGCCCAGTGCTGGTGGTAATGGCCATGAAGCTATGAAGAAGCTTAAACATGCCTCGGAGATGCGAGAGGTGGGCATGAAAAGGTCGGCCATTCTGCTTGGTCGAGAAAATGTCATACTGCAACTGAAGGATTTCACTCTCATTCTTCGCTTGCCCATATGTGTCAGCAAGATATCCCACTTAACCTTGGTTGTGGGTTGATTGACGATGTCATTGGCAATCTCCGTGGTGAGCATTCTGGAGAGCCAAATCCGTGCATAGGCATTATCTTGCTTTAATGAAGCATTAGCCCCAGTTCTGTCCATCGGCTCTGAATCAGTCAAAATGTGCCTCTTGTTATGGCACTGCAAAAGGTTGCGAACTGCATGGAACTCGTAGTTGGTCCCGTCCATCCTCACAATAGGAGTCGGGCCCGCACCAGACGACGAAAAAGCGTAGCACTTATTCTCTGACATGATGCAAAAATTGTCAAAACTCCAGACCAAATTGGGGAGTAGACCTCTATGAGCAAATCTACACAATCATATGAAGGAACAGTTGCATGTGTAGATAGATACAACCATCCCCTTCAATCCTTGTTGAAGTTTTATATGCCAGAAATCACGTATTTCGGTCAAAATCAAACCTTGACAGCTCGTAAAAGCCCCCCAACTGCAGCCCTCAAGCAACAACGGGCAGCATGGAGGGGTTGGAAGGGGCGGTCGCAACCAGCTGGGGCGGTGAGGGGTAGTTGGTTGGGGAGGGCAGGGGCCGGCTGGAGCGACGCACGACGAGGAGGGCTTGGTCGAGAGGCGGCGACAACGGAGGTTGGGGGCGGCTAGGGTTTGGTGGGATAGAAGACCCTAGTGTAGGATCGTTGCTCCGATACCATGTTGGAGAAAAGAATAGAATCGTATCATTATTGAAATCCTAGAGCTCCGTTATATAGGACAAAAGCCATGGGTAAATAATACGAGATGTACATGAAAGTAATAGAAATTAGAAATAAATATAAAGAGCTATATATATGTCAACACTTCTAGTACCCATGTTTCGTGGACACGTGGAGGAATGTAGGCTTTATAGGGGTTCAATGGAGAGTTAAGGAATCCTTTTGGGCTTCGATTAGTAGAGTGGTCTGGATCTATTGAGGGCAGAATTAAAGTCTGTGCGCTGCTTTGTTTTATTTGGTTAGCGAGAAATTGTATTGCTTTTGAGGGAGGGATATTTTATTTTGAAAATGTTACGGGGCATGCCAAAGCCCTTTACGAAATCTGGCGGATGTAACTCTTCCTTTTTAAAAAATTAATATAATTTTTGGATGAGCCTTTACTGGAGACTCATCCCATCTTTTCTAAAAAACCTCCTCTGGGGTTTGTGCTCCAAGTATCCTCCATACTTTCTTCTTCCTTCACACCCAAGGACGTAGCCCACTTCTGTGTGAACCTTGTAAATCCGTACTTCATGCTTGTGTGATTGAAAGTTTGTACATGTTTCACTTCCGCGGTTCGCAACAAACTGGTATCAAAGCATCAGGTTTAGGCATGATCATTAAGCAAGATGATGTCGCACAATCTGAAGATCAAAATTTTCACAAGAAGGAACGTATTCAGTGTATGGCAAATTTAGTCGTGTGCCATCTGAAGCAGCAGAGCATCTGGGCACCACTGGATCAATGGAGGGTGAAGGCACTTGAACCCTCCGAGTTGATGGTGCGTATAGAGAATGCACACTCGACCATCATCTTGTCTTTGATGGATTTTCACGGAGGTTGGTGATGAGACATCCACGGTCGATCTGTGATTGAGAGTCGAAAGTCTATGCATGACGAAATCTTTGACCAACAAGTTGTTGAAGCAACGTATGTTCACTCTCCGTATGTAGGAAGGTATATCTCTTAAAGATCATCAAGGCCGCTTAAATACATTGTTCATGGATTCAAGAAATGTAAAGATTAAGATTGAAGATAAAGATGTTGCATTGATTTTTTTAGTTTCTCCTCGGCTATTATATGAGAATTTTATTCAGTCATTTATCGTGAAAAGAGAAGAGATAAACATGGGGATGCGTTTGGATAGAGAGTTATCTTGAAGTGGATAACCCTCCTAAAAATGTGTGTTTTGGTATTTGGATAGAAGGTTTTACTGTTGAGAGGATTTGTTATGATGTGATTGTATTGAAGTTTGGAAAAATGATTAGAAATTGAGTATTTTATTTTTTTAGATGATATGATGGTATACTTGTAATATTTTTTGTTGGAATAAAAGAAAGAGAAATTAGTGGTTTGATATATTAAATAAGAGAGTGGTTTTTGGGTGGACCCCATATGAGGGGTGTTGGAGCATGTAATAGAGGGGTAATGGGATCTCTCGAAGATCCAATTACCCCACTCGTGTTTAGTCCCACATGGAAAAGTAGTGGGACTCCAGTCTATTTATGGAGCTATATATGAAACCACACACCTCGTGTACTCTTTGAGAAATTCTAATAGAAGATCAGACCTTTCGAGGCCTTCTCCTGTGGTTTCATCACGTTCCTTCGGAGTAAGGCTCCACTTAAACTCCCAAGATGTTTATGTATGTTTACGATTCTTTGATTTCGCTTTCGCATGTATATTTCAACATGGTATCAAAGCGGTTCGATTCTGCAATTTGATTATGTTCTGCAAGTTCGATTATTATTCATTGTTGATGTTTTGTAATATGTTCAAGAAAATTTAGGGTTTTATGTAGCCCTATTTCTATACAACAACATTGATGGATTGTTTGTTCAAATTCGAACAATCAAGCAGATCTCCATGGTAACATGGTCCCTCTCCTCCCAGCCATAAACATAAGCTTCTTCATCGTCGAACCCTATATGTCTGGGGCTCCTTCCAAATCCCCATGGAGTCGAACTCATAGGTGTGGAGGCGACAACACCAACTCCACCGAGCCCCAGCACCTACTTACGCATGACCCCTCTCCCTCTCGCACGTCGGAGGCATGGTTCCAACTACTTCAACTGCGGCAAGGTGAGGTGCTCCTTCCTCCAGGCAACACTACACCCCTCCTCGATCTCGAGCACCTCCATCCAATCTCCGGGCACACAAGCTCCTCCTGTAAACCATTGAAGAGGGTAGTGATACCATCGAGCTCCTCCAGCCAGCCAAGGTAGCATCGACTTGATCGAGCAAGGCTTCAGTTCCCATGAGGGGAACCTTAGCCCGATACCCTTTGTGCATTTAAAGGGGGGCGTAGCTCCAACTTTTTTAAAAAAAGAAAGAAGAATAGTCGTGGCTATGTACTATGAGAGAAAGGGGAGGTAAGAGCGGGCATGTATTTTTTGATGTATATACATAACTTCTACTGCTCATCCACAACTGACAGACCAACACTCTAAACTACTATTGCTATCAACTATCTTCACCGAGCATTGAGTACTTCATCGAGGCTATCTTCGAGTACTACTTTATGTTGGACTTTCTTCTTCTACTGTGATTCTTTTACAGGCATGACTTGGTATCACAACGACTATTCCAGTGCTGGCAAAATAAAGGCTCTTTTCCAGTGACCAGAAAGTTGCAGGTCCATCCTCGAGCGAGGTCTTCTACCAGGAGTGATTCTTCAAATTGGTTGTCTCTATCCTTGTCCGAGCCGGGCGCATCTAACCATGTCTCTGTTAAATGCATGGTGTGAAGATGTGTTGTATATTTTCTTTAGTTGCAAGCTGAAACTTTCTCAGCTCCAACTTGAGGGGAAGTGTTGGAGTATGTAATAGACGGGTAATTGCATCTTTCTAAGATCCAATTACCCCACTCATGTTTAGTCCCACATGGATGAGTAGTGGGACTATAGTCTGTATGTGGAGCTATATAAGAATCCCAACACCCCCTGTACTTATTGAGAAATTCTAATTGAATATCTGACCTTTTGAGGCATTCTCATGTTGTTTCATCCCGCTCCTTCAGGAGTAGGGTTCCACGTAAAATCTCTAGATGTTTATGTTTGTTAATGATTCTTGCTTATTTTTCTTTGACATTCATATTTCAACAATGGAATTATGCAGCGTGTAAGATTGTGAATATCAAGATACATGATGGAGTCATGAGGACGGTGACAGAATTACGTCGTGTTCCTGATCTGAACATGATATCCCTTCCAGTCTTAGACTCTAAAGTATATAATTACATTGCTGAAGGTGGAGTTATGCTAATGCTAAAGCTGAGGTGGTTGTCATCAAGGGAAACGAACAAAAGATCATATACATCATGCATGGGTCTACAGTTGCGGCATATGTTGCAGTGGCATCTCAAGTCGTGAAATAAAATTCAGAATTATTGCATATATGGTTGGACACATGAGTCGGATGGGGATGAATATCGTCAATCAGAAGGATCTCATCGGGGATCTCAAGGAATCCAAGTTGGACTTCTGCGAGCATTCCGTGTTCTAGAAACAACACATGAATCAATTTAGTGAATCTATTCACAAAATGAATGAGACGCTTGACCACATCCATGCGGATTGTTGGGGCCCCTTTCTGGGTCCCATCTTTGGGAGGTGCCAGATATTTTCTGCCTATTATTGACGACTACTCCAAGATGGTTTGAATGTACATTGTGAAGCACAAGAGCAAGGCATTTCAGATCTTTAGGCAGTAGAAGATCTTGGTGGAGAATCAAGCTTCTAAGAAGGTGAATTCTCTATGTACAAATAATGGCTTGGAGTTCTATTTCTCATAGTTCAATGAGTTCTACAAGGAGGAGGGTGTTACGAGACACCATATCGTCAGCGATACGTCATAACAGAATAGAGTTGCAGAAGGAATGAATAAGATGCTTCTGGAGAGAGCAAGGTGCATGCTATCTAAATGTTGGACGTGGTTGAGTATTCTGGGTTGCAACTTTGAATACAACTTATTACTTGGTGAATCGGAGTCGCAAGCCCGATATTGACTGCAAGACTCCCATGAAGGTGCGGTTTGGTAATCATGCTGATTATTCTGTTTTAGGAGTCTTTGGTTGTGTTGCATATTACCATGCAAAGAAATGGGTGTTTATATGCTATTGTGCAGGACTAAAGGGATACAAAATATGGTCCCCCTTTTGAGCATATAAATATTATTAGCAGGAATGTTACATTTCATGATAATTCCATACTTTATGCAAATAATGAGTTTGTTTATGCAAGGACCGATGATGTGCACAAACTAGTGATATTTGAACTAACATAAATTAGTTATCAGACAGTTGATCACACCAGTCTTGATCAGGCTGATGTTGAACAGCTTCAAGTTGAGCAACTAGAGGAAGGCAATCAAGTGTTGTTATTGATCGATGGAGTAGAGAGATATAGTTGTCGCAGAGATGGCTTTGAAAATATGGTTGTATTTGCACTACTTGTAGCGGAGGAGGTAGAGTCTCTAGAGCCCTCCACTTACGAGGAGGTTATAGCTGGGGCAGAATACGGATAATGGATTGTTGCTATGGGTGAAGAGATGGAGTCTCTTCACATGAATCAGAGATGGGAGCTTGTCAAGTTGCCAAATAGGAGGAAATTTGTTGGCTGCAAATGAGTCTTCAAGGAAAAAGATAGGGATCTTGGGCAATAAAGGCATCATATACAAGGTACGTCTAGTTGCAAAGGGTTACAGTCAAAAGGAAGGTGTAGATAATACGAGATATTCTCTCATGTTATAAGACATATATCTATCAAGGTGTTACTAGCTCTTGTAGCACATCAAGATTTGGACGTGGAGCAATTAGATGTGATGGCAACTTTCTTACATGGTGACTCGAAGAAGACATGCTTATGAGCTAGATAGACAGAGGGATTCGCATCTGATGGCAAAAAAGACCATGTGTGCAGATTGAAGAAGCCCTTAGATGGGCTTAAGCGTCTTTTTGGCTTGGTACAAGAAATTTGATAGCTTCATGATTGATTATTGTTCAACAGGAGCCGATACGATTGTTGCGTTTACTACAACAAAGTGGAGGATGGATCCTTCATCTATATGTTATTGTACGTGGATGACATGCTGATTGTTGCCAAGAATTATTGTACCATAGATGATCTGAAGAAACTTCTTAGTTCAAAGTTTGACATGAAGGACCTTGGTGCAATATAGAAGATTTTGGGTATGGAGGTCATTATGGATCATGCAAAAGGGAGGCTTGACTTATCTCAGAAGAACTACATTGAGAAAGTTGGTATGACATTTGGGATGTCTACATACAAGACACAAGGTACTCCATCCCCTGTGAATGTTCATCTCTCAGTTTCTTTCATACCTCAGTTTGATGCAGAGAAGGAACACATGTCACGTATTCATTATACTAGCGCAGTTGGGAGTCTTATATATGTCTTGGTATGCACATGACCTAATATTGTGCATGTTGTGAGCGTTAGCGTATTCATATGCAATTCAAGGAAGGAGCATTGGCATATGGTCAAGCGGATTTCCCGTCATTTGAGATGAAAATCAGACATTGACCTCATCGACAGAAGTTATTCAGAGTATTCAATTGCTGGATATTTAGATCCCTGCTATGTTGCAGATGTTGGTGGGAGATCAATTATAGGCTATGTTTTCTCTTCGGGGAGTTCTATCATCAATTGGAAAGCTACCTTACAACCATCAATTCTTTTGTCTACCACAGGGACAGAGTACATGTGTCGCATCCCCACGTATCACAATACTCAACAACCATCCCGTAAAAATCACATTCACATTCTGGAAAACATGCATTTCAAAATATATATAACAATTGCAGGAGAATAAACAAAGTAAAGAAAGAACTGCATGAGTATAATTCATTTACTTGATAACATGATATAACAACCACAATAATAATAGAAACACCATGTCTACAAAATATACAAAACATGTATTTGTCCTTATGTACAAACACTTTCTCTCAAAAGTACAAAAGCATGAGTCAAATATTCACTACAAAAACTACATGTACCATGCATGGTACAAAGGAACATGTAAGCTTTACAACAACAAAACCTCACCCTACTATTGCGACAGGTCCTGTGAACCCGGTGGATCACACGGAAAAAGGTTTCTTATGAGCAAAGTTTCCCAAAACGGATATATTCAAATAATAGGTAAAGCAGTAATAGTAATTAACCGGGAAGAAGTAGCAAGCAGTGGTAACTATAGACGTTGAAATAGAAATTGAAAGAGCAACTAAAGTAAAGTACACATGAACGTTAACACTCTCCCATAAGTAAAAGATACAAGTGAATACTTACTCTTAGGTCATTATAATTCTTTAAGTTGATTTTTCCTTATTAGTGTTGCTCAACATTCCTGTTAGTGAAGGAAATAGTTTGTGATCTTGATCATGTGGGTCTCATACTATAACTCCAAGATATAGACTATCTTAAGGTTGGGGTGCTTCCGTAAGCGTGCGTGAAGTAGATGCACCCTAATGAAGTTCTCAACATTTTACTAACCTTCTCATTTCTATCCCAATTCTCCATTTTGATTTCATTGAGTCAACTTGATTTCTCAACATGTTACTAACCTTCTCATTTCTATCCCAATTCTCCATATTGATTTCATTGAGTCAACTTGATTTCAGAATTGATCGCCCATTTAATGAAGTCGATTTGATTTCCATCATAACTCTTTCTCAAGTATCCGAACTCGAGTAAGATAGGACCAACCGAGGTAACTCACTTGGCAACCACTACATGTCGGTATGAGTCTTCAACAGTAGGCACAACTCAATTAAGATATGGGATTTAGAATCTAGTTTTCAACTCAAATTTTAGTTGAATCTACAACTAACTTCCGTTTTTCTTTGGATGAGAGCCAAATAGGTAAGACACTTCCTTTGCTAACCACATCCTGGAAATCCCCTCTTAGTGCTCCTACCCAGAGTACTAACTAATGTGGCCTACACTAATCAGAATCTAAGTATTAACCCTAAGTAAAGCAGCTAAATATAGACTACCAAGCACGCAACTTGGTAAGGGCTCCGTCGAGCAGTATCGGAAGTCATCGAGCACCAAGTACTACGTGTCACCAATCAATGCAACTGAGGTCGCGATCGTCTATGCTTCTACCCAGGGTCCCAAGTGTGCCAGTCCATCCGTTCGTGACGTCTACTCCTCTACCCATGGCGACACATAAAACTACACCGTGCGCACCACAACCCTCAGTAGGGAAGAACACCTCGACCATGGAGAACAACAAAGCACAAGACACACAGAACAAGGGTTCCAACCGCGACACAACCATATGTCATATATATTCAAAGTACTCAGATATGGAGTAGATTTAACATTGATCAAGGCTTTCATTTAATTACTCAATCTCATTCCTTATTTAATTAGAGTACATCTCATGATTCTCATCTAATATGATTCTACATTTAACTACTTAGGATTTAGTTGCAAAAGGTCTCACTATAATCAGGTAATTAATTTATTTAGATGACTAATATTTGCTAAGACAATGAATCAATTCATCTAGTATTGATTAATCAATTCACATGGTCGATCAAGAGCTCTTAGTTTCTCTTCTAATGATGTCCCTCCTTCGCATGTCTACCATAATTTCATATCATTTTCTGCATTTAAACCACTGACGGTTCCAATTAGACCACTGATTGATCATGTATTCTCGTTGATCGATAAGTACTGATCGATAATCTTGTTTGGCATGATCGATCAATACTGATGATCCTGCATTTTAGCTGATGCATTAGTTCCGATCGATCGATCAAATTCATTGATCGATCATTTTGTTAATGGTGAGCTAAGATAAAGAAATCGTGTCCAAAATTTTGTCTTTGATTCAAAAAAATTATATGCAGATGATCACCATTCTACCCTAATTAATCTGACATAAAGAACATATTTTCCACCTAACATATCTCTCGGTAATCATGAAAGAACACAATGAGAAGTAGTGAAATCAAACTTTGCGTACGGAATTTTTGGGTGATCATAGACACGAAAACTGAGTAGACAGTGGACGAAAGACGTGTGATCCAACAAGATGACGAAAATCAAAATCCGTACCTTCGGAGATGGTTCCCTGGATATATCCTCCACCTTGAAATCGACGATTTCGATGTGCTTCACGTGAAACAGGCATGAGAAATGGAAGGACCTCGATTTGCTCTTCGAATTGGCACCCTCGGATCGTCGATCGGAGGTCGGCAGTGGCGGAACTCCGAGGAGTCTCTAATGAGCTCAAGGAGTTAAGTGGATAAGTGGCTTAACCACTTAGTCCTTTTATAGGGCTCATGTAAGTCTCCAAAGCTGTAAACCATTGTATTTCACGCGTAACTATTGGATGTAGTGTCTGTTTTCGACATACTTGGGCCCTTTGGAAAGGTCTCAAAGAGTACTAAAAGATAGTCTTTATTTTCTAATTTGTAGACTAGATCAGGTTGGAAATTGGACTTTAGTGTTTTTAGTATATAGGGGTTTCACAACATGTTTTTGATAGGAACTGCAAATGAAGGCATATGGATAAAGGGCTTAGTTGGAGATCTTGATGCACAATGGCATCATGCCAATAGTATATTATGACAGTCTCGGTGCAATATGCTTAGCCAAGAATCGGGTGCATCATGAGAGGACTAAGCACATAGATGTCAAATATCACTTCATTCGTTCTGAGAAGAGGATCAAGGTGAAGAAGGTTGCCTCTAGCCGATATGTTCAAAAAGGCAGTTTCTTGGAGTAAGTTCAAACATTATTTGGACTTGCTCAATGTCGATAGTTGGCAATAGCCCCAAGGAGGGGTTGGCGGTGGCAAGACGAAACTTGGCAAAGCTTTTCATAGGATTCAATTCAAGATAGAGATTGTTGGTATGTCTTGAATCCTAACCATCTGGCCCATTTGAAGAACCATCGTATGCACCTCCTCCTGTCGTACCATACCTCAACAAGACGGGAGTCACGTTGACCATGAGTAGTGTATAAACTTCCCTAGGTTTAGAGCTCTAAGTATTCTGCTTTCGTGATTTACAATATATATATTGAGAAAGTGAAATGCTTATGGTGGTATGGGTTGAGCTATCACATAAGTAGCTTTTGTAGTGTGTTAGGAGATCATAAATTGGCACCCAACATAGTGTTTTGGTGAAGTGGATATGTATAAATGGTTTTGTATCATGGTAGTTTGCTTCTTCTTTTTTTTTTTTGAGAAAGAATGGTGGCCTCCCAAGCTGAGAGCCACCTTAGTGTATATGTATATGTATATATATTATATCAAAAAGGTTAAGTATTACATCATATTACATTTGTCATGAGGCACACAATGTCCTACAATGGTAAATAACATTATCTGTATAGTCCCCTAAAGATGAGTTCGTTCCGAGTACACCAAATGGGTCACACAACTGTAAAGGGAAACGAATTGTCCTCATGCCCAATGCCGCAGACTGATCTAATATCTCTCCAAAAGGTGGTGCAATCCCGACTTGCAAGCCATGCGATGTTGGCCCTGGTCCACACCTCCGTTAAGAAAGGACAAGAGAAAACAAGTGGTATGCATCCTCCATTATCGATCAACATTTATCACAAGCACCATCCTCCACGTCCAACAATTGACCCCGACGACCTTTTATAAGGATCATTCCTAGTATGAACAACCAAAGAAAAAACTTAATTCAATTCGGCACTTTACATCTCCGTATCATACCCATGTCCACCCCAACCTCATTTTGTACCTCCATAGACTATCCAAACCCTCTGACTTCCCCCACAATCGAACCACCCATTCTCCATAAAAGCCTTATTCATCTCCTCCATCCACAGCACTCCCAATCCACTCTTCCTCTTCGATGATGTCACCTTGGCCCCATCTACCGGGTGAAACCCCTTATTGACATGTTGCCCGTCAACCCAAAAAAATCTTCTCATCATGGCCTCGATCTTGTTCCATACCCCCTCGGCAATGACCTCATCGAGCAGAATATAGGTACCGTTGAGAGAACATGCTTCAAAAGCATCAACTTCCCACCCTAGAGAGCATAGACGCCTTTCACCCCGTCGACTTCTCCTCCAACCTTTCCAGCAATATCATCCACTCTCTAGACTTCGGCTTTCCCACCACTAGAGGAAGCCCCAAGTACGTAATCGGCAAAGACGCAGTCGGGCAACCCAACATCCATGTCACGTTCCGTTGCTCTAGCTTCGTGAAGTTGAAAGGAACCACTACTGACTTCTCTGTGTTGATCCGAAGTCTGGATATGTCCCTAAAAATATCCACATTACACGATGCACTTTGAATCTTCTTTGCTTCAGCCTCCAGGGGTAACACGGTATCATCAACATACTGTAAGAGTGGGATGGATGTCTCCTTCATATAACCAGAACACCAGTCCCCAGCAATCGCCGACCTCATCATCAGAACCAAAGTGTTAGCCACCATCACAAAAAGGAGCAGAGCCAGCGGGCAAACATGTCTGATTCCTCTCTGCAGCTGAAAAAGATTCCCTTCCGGTCCACCATTGACAAGCACAACATGAGATGCAATAGTAACACATCGCTTGATTCAAGCAATCCGCAACTATGGGAATCCTCTTTTCTCCAATGAAACCCACAACTCTGGGAATCCAAGCAACCCCACTTCTTTATGATTGTTGCTATGCCCTCGAATTTGATTTGAGGTGTGGTTAACTAAAAAAACTATTATATTTTAAGGGCACTCAACACTTAGGATGATCTGGAAGCACCTAAATGGGGTAGCTTTCAGGAGGATCTTTGTAAGTGGTTAATATTGTGTTCTGGACTTTGGAGCGGGCTTCTCCTACGGGTAGTTATTGTAATTCAGAATTTCATTATAATTTTGAACGAAAAATGGACATTTTCTTATGGAGTTTAAAAAAGAAAACCATTACTATGTCATCCGATCTTTTTTTTGGAAGCCTGCTGGTGATTTCTAGATGTTAATAATCCATTCTGATTAAGAACTTGGGTACAAAATCGAGGGAAAGGTTTCATACTTGATATGACCCTGTGTCAAAGTCACCAGTGAGAGGGGGATCAGCTTCATCTTGGGTCCGGATCACCAGCTAAGGCTCCCTACCCTAAATGACTGCTCGTGTCTTGCCTCGAACTAATTAGGCGCAATTGGAAATCAAATTCTTGTGTATATGTGGAAGCTTGACAATCATATGGAGTAAAAGATATACAGACATCTCACCTAGCATTGCATCTCCCCTTCTTACTACCACTCAAGTTGCACACAATTTCTATATTCCACATTCTCTTCATCAGTAATTGCCATGACATGGACATTAGTCATGCTCTTGGTTACAATGACAGATTGTCCATGCAAATGTTTTTGAAAGAATCACCCATAAGATTTTTATGTTACACATTTTTATTTTATTTTTTTGGCCTTGTGCAGGGTGATATTTTTGTCACATTTGCCTTTGTGTTGTCCGAATTGTCACATTCATTTTTCTGGTGCTTGTGAACAAATCTGTAATTAGAGGGTGGTGCCGATCAGGATGATTCCTAGACCTTTATCTTCGTACTTTGTCTTGGTATTGATTGGGTTTTGCAGGATGATGTATTAATGTGCCTTGTCTTTTGTCACTTGAACTGCGGACGAATGGGCACATGAAAAGAAGAGGATAAAATCTGCACTCTTTGAAAAGAAGAAAAACAGCCAATTAAAGTTACTCTAGGCCATTTATTGATGAAATGTTCTTTGAGCAATAGCTGCTTCTCGTGATGGCTACAGAAATGCTCTTTGAGCGATGTCTACTTCTCGTGACAGCTACGGGTTTTCTCATAATAAATTCCTCTTTGTTTATGACTGTTTTCTGTGTCTGGAAAGCAGGCATGCTATCTAGTACATATCCTCTAAAATCATACCTTTCAAAGTAATATAAGAAACAACTTTAATTTGGACCAAACCTCTCTACTAAAATTTGAAGCACTGCTCTCTGTCAGGATATCTTTCATTGACAAAGATTCTTCATCTAAGTGGCACGATCTGTCTTCAATGTCCTCTAACTGCGAGGACTTCTTCTGGGAGTTTTGCTAGTCGCTATCCTTGGACTATCTGCATTACTTGTTATCCTATTCTTTTTAGTCATTTTTACACCCCATAATCCTCTATGCTCGATCAGGCACTGAACTCTATAGTTGTGAATTGCAGTAGAGCCTTATATTGTTAACCATTACATGGCAAAACCTTGTGTTAACCTCCATCCATTTTCTTCGTTAACACATTGATTGAAAATGTTAAATATTTACAACCTTTTGAGCTCATGATATTTTGGAATGTATGTCATTCCTTCTCGCCCTGCCTCTCTTCCGTCTTCCTGAAGCCCCCCATCGTGGAGGCCACAGATCAACCGACTCTTCATACGAGTTAGCATACATCTCAACAGAGAATCACCACCTAGATCTTCATCTGGTGGCAATTTCTAATTCTTTAGTGAGCATCTTTTACAAGAAGTCAACCTCTTCAACTTGATGGTCGTTTGGGTTATAAGAAACCATCTTCTCATCGATATGAAGCTCCTGAGTGGAGGTAGGGGCTAAGCTAGCGGCCATTCATCGAGCAGTTTGTGAGAAGGCAGACCTTCATCGTAGAGCTGTCCTTAGCTTCAGTACTTCCAAGGGCAAGTTCCGGTTCCTTGGTGAATTTGGAATCCTTCATAATCGACGATGAGAATTCTGTAAACTTAAAAAATAAGGGTTATTTTATACATACTGGTATCACTTTGGATACACATGAAATCCTTGTTTTTTTAAGGTACCCACGAGTTCTTCAAGTAGAAGTATCAACAAGATTTACTAACCTCCCATCCGTGCTCCTATTGGACAAGAATTCATTAAGTTATATTTAGATCCTATTGGACTAGAATTCATTAAGTTTATATTTAGATCAGAAGTTTTTTTTAAGGATTCCTAATTTTCACTGCTTCATAGTTTTGAAAGGAAATGAAGATGTTTTTATTAAGTATAAGTAGGGATAAAAAAAAGGCAAAGCCTTCTCCCACTATAAGTAGGGTCGGCTACATAGATTCTTGCTCAAATTGATGTTGAAAAATTCGACTATTTTTTATGCTTGTTGTCGACTACCTAACGCAACCCCCACAAGGAGGGATTTGAACCATGTCTTCATTAGGTAGTAGTTTGGGGTATTCCACAAATATTTACAAGGAATGTGTATTACATTTGCATTTAATGTTTTTTAATCTAACAGAGTTATTTACTATAGTATAGGAATTTATTACAAGCAAGTTCATAGGATTGTTTCATCCATAATAGCTTCAAGTCAAAATCCTAGTTTGACTCTACACCATTGATTCCACTATGAGTGGCTTTGCTCGTGCTCACATTTGGAGGAGGAAGGGGGGAAATCGGGGGAGGGGAATTGGAGGGAGATTGATTGTGGGAGGAGGTGTTGGGGTAAGGAAGAACAAATGGGAGGGCGATTGAGGTGAATAAAGAAATAAAATCAAAAGAGATGGTCAGGTCTCATGGAGGAAAATAACAGAGGAGCTTACGTGTAAATGGAAGTTACTTCCAGGATTCTAGATGTAATTCAGAATCATAGAGGGTTCAATACTGTTGGGAAAATGAGAAAACTTCTTTATTCCATACGCCCTAGGTTCTCTTATATAGGAGAGTAGCCTATGGGTAAAATATATAAAGAGTCCAACGGAAACAAGAAAATACGAACAGGTACTGAATAACATATGTCTCTACACTCCCACTCAAGGTGGAGCATAGATGTCAATCATGCTCAGCTTGGACGAACACTTCTGGAACGAGCCTCGAAGTAACGCCTTGGTAAACATGTCTGCAGTTTGGTCCCCTGAGCTAATATGGGATGTAGAAATAAATCCCTTCTGAATCATGTATCGTATGAAGTGATAATCAACCTCAATGTGCTTGGTTCGTTCATGAAATGCTGGATTATTTGCAATGAATAGAGCCGCTTGATTGTCGCATTCCAGGGCCATAGGAAGAGGAACTTTTATATATAAATCTGTGAGCACAGCCTTCACCCACATCATTTCTATATTGACTTGGGTCATAGCCCTATATTCAGACTCAGCACTAGATCTTGCTACAACCGTTTGCTTCTTGCTTCTCCGTGAGACCAGAGAGTCTTCGACATACACAGCAAATCCAGTAGTGGACTTCCTATCCTTAGGGCATTCTGCATAATCCGCATCTGCACATGCTGAGATAGTAATCTCCTTGCCTTTCTTAAACAGCAGACCTGCACCTGGAGATGACTTAAGGTACCTGAGTATCATATGTATAGCATCCATATGTACCTGACGTGGTTGCTCCATAAACTGGCTCACCCGACTCACAGCAAAGGAGATATCGGGTCTGGTAATAGTAACATAGAGAAGCTTGCCCCCTAGTTCTCTGTATCTTTTCCTATCCACCTCATCAGTGTCTTCATCATATAATTTCATACTAAGATCCATGGGTGTAGTGGCAGGTCGACAACCAAGCATTCCTGTTTCACTCAACAGGTCAATGACATATTTCCTCTGGGTCATTACCAGCCCATGAGGATTTCTGGCGAATTCCAGTCCCAGAAAATATCTAAGAACTCCAAGGTCCTTGGTCACAAATTCACGACCCAGCATTTCTTTCGTCCTCTGAGTTCCTTGTTCATCATCACCTGTAATCAAGATATCATCTACATACATCATAATTGCATTAAACCTTTGGGTGTCTTCTGTACGAACAAGGAATGATCTGCATTGGAACGTCTGTACCCATGTTTCTCAAACAGGTCTGAGAGCTTCTGGAACCAAGCTCTGGGGCTCTGCTTAAGGCCATAGATAACCTTATGAAGTCTACACACCTTAGAACACTCCCCCTCAACAGCAAAACCAGGAGGTTGTTGCATGTAGACTTCCTCCTGCAAGTCACCGTATAAGAATGCATTCTTGACATCTAATTGGTATAGTGGCTAATCATGAGTAACCGCAACAGAGAGGAGGATTCGTAGGGTGGAGTGGCGAGAAACCGGCGAGAATGTATCAAGATAATCCACTCCATATGTCTATGTAAAGCCTCGAGTAATCAGGCGTGCCTTGTATCTGTCAATGCTGCCATCTGCATTATGCTAAACTGTAAAGACCCACTTGCAGCTCACTGTAGACGCATCAGTAGATGCAGTAACAAGGCTCCAAGTATCTCTTGACTGAAGAGCAGACACTTCCTCTTCCATGTCTAAACGCCATCGACTATCCTTCAACGCATCTTGGTAATTCCGTGGAATTTCCACCGTCGATAGTGCAATGACAAAGCTCCTGAAATCTCCGGTTAAGCGTTCAAAAGACATAGTTGATGCTATTGGATATGGCGTGCAGCTGCGCTTCTGCTTCCGAAGAGCAATAGGTAGATCCAAATCCCATGCCTCCTCATCTTGCCTCTGTAACACATCCTGCTCAGGAAAATCGCCAGGTCCATCAATATTGATAATATTCTCATAACATACCTCAAGCGAGCTAGATGATGAGCGGTGACCATTAGCAGAAGCATGCCTGCGGGTATAGTGGAATGGCAACGGGGAAACATGAACGATAACAGGAGGAGGTGATGGTGGTGATGGTAATGGTTGAGGTGGTGATGGTGGTGGCATGTATATAGCTTCATTAATGCTAGAGGGTACCAACTGATCACCTGTAGATGTGAAGTACATAACAGACTCGAAAAAAGTAACATCAGCACTGACGAGATACCTCCTGCGTAATGGATCATAACATTTGTACCCCTTCTGTGTTCTAGAGTACCCGACGAAAACACACTTGACAGCCCTACAAGAGAGCTTGTCAATCCCTGGAGACAACTGGTGGACAAAGACAACCGAGCCAAACACGCGAGGAGTGAGGGAGAACAATTCTTTGTCAGAAAAAACAAAAGAGAAAGGAATCTTCTCACCTAAGACAGACGACGACATACGATTAATGAGATAACATGTCATAAGAACAGCATCGCCCCAGAAAGAATGAGGGGCATGACTCTGTATGAGAAGTGACCTGGTAACATCAAGTAAATGACGATGTTTCCTTTCTGCAATCCCATTTTGTTGGGAGGTATAGGCACAGGATGTTTGGTGGATAATCCCTTAAGCTGAAAAATAATTGGAGAGAGTATGAGTACAAAATTCCAAGGCATTATCACTTCTCACGATTTTAACAGATGCAGAAAAAACATTACGAACTTCATTGATGAAATTTATGATAATATTCCCCGCTTCAGGTTTATTCTTTAACAGAAAGACCCAAGACACACGAGAGAAATTATCCAAAATAACCATATAAAACCTGTGTCACTGATGATCAGGAACACGACTGGGATCCTAGATATCGACATGAAACAACTCAAAGTTGGAGGTACTACTTCGATACTGATGACTGGGAAAGGTAGACCGATGGTGCTTTCCCAACTGACAAGCCTCACATTGGATGGACGTGTGAGGTGAAACATGGGGTAATACATGACGCAGTTTCTGAAGCGATAGATATCCAAAGCGCGGGTGCCACAGTAATGGGGAGATGGATCAAGCAGGTAGAGAGGAGGCTCCAGCATAAGGTGTCCGACTAAGACGATATAGGCCGCCGTGCTCATAGCCACGCCCAATCACGTTGCCCATAAGGATGTCCTGAAAATGAGAGAAGATGGATCAAAAATTGCTCGCCAATGTAAATCCTTTGTAAGTTGGCTGATGGACAATAAATTCATAGAGAAATCCGATGCATGTAGCACGTTCTTAAGGTGCATAGAAGGTGTCAGGCTAGTCTCTCCCTGACCAATGATAGGAGAATGCGTCCCATTGGCAATAACCGCAGTACGGCCTGGAGGGACCCGTCGGTAGGCTGTAAGTAGGCCCTGACCACCACACAGATGATGTGTAGCACTGGAGTCCATAATCCACTTTAAAGTATCTGGTTTACTACTGCTAGTAAATGCATAAGTGCAACCTGAGGTACTGGTGGATGTAGAACCAGAAGCAGCAACATCGGGGTGATTATCAAAAGAAGGTACTGATGCAACTGGGCAAGATTGAGGAATAATGCCTCTCAGACGGGCTACAAGGTCATCAAAGCGTTGATCTAGAGATGAAGCAGATGGAGGCTCAATCTGCTCAGCTACTCGTGCAGAAGCAGGAAATCCATGTTTGGAATAGCACGTGTCTTCAGTAGGCCCAGAGCAGTGGCAAAAGGTGCATGATGGCCGAACACAACCCCCTCTCCCCCGATGTCCACGACCACGGGACTGATGATGACCTCCAGGATCTCGATTCACTGCCATGGATGAGGCGGTCTAATTGGCAGTGGACGAGGGAACAGTAATACAGCTCAGTCTGTGAAATGCTTCCTCCATCGGAGGAATGGTGGAGTTCGTCAAGATCTGGGAGCGTGCAGCCTCGTACTCTGGATCTAGAGCCGCCAGAAATACACCAACCATAGTGGCATTCCGGTAAGTCTTCTGTTGCTCAGGAGTGGCTGTGAGAGGCATGAAGTTGTAAAGCTTCTCAAACATTCCTCGTAAAGATGTGTACAATGAGTGTAGAGGTCGTCCATTCTGCTTGATAGTGAAGATGTCATGTTGGAGTTGCAGAATCTTCGTCTCATTCTTTGTCTGAGAATATGTAGCAGCCAGAATATCCCACATCGCTTTTGCAGTGGGCTGATGAAGAATATCATTGGCATTTGGCAATCTCAATTGCCAGGGTTCCAGATAGCCAAACCTTGGCATATGCATCATCTGCCTCCCATGAGGCATTGACCCAAGTCTTCTCAGCAGGCTCTTCTTCAGTAAGAATGTGTTTCTTACCGGTTGACTTCATCATACTCATGAACTGCATTGCCCAGAGTTCGTAATTTGAACCATCCATCTTCACAATAAGCGATGGACCTCTGAAGGCGCCTATAGGTGGGATGTCTGCCTTGCTTTCTGACATAGTGACAATGGAAGACTAGGGTAGTAGACAAGATATGATCATCTACATGGACATTAATGGGTTTAGTTGCATGTCTAGACTCAAGCAACCAAACCCATTGATTTGGAAATGCGCACGCGGAACGAGTTCTGGGGCCGCACACGCGCTGGCCTAGGGTTGTATGCACGCGGAGGTCGGGAGCTTTACACGCACAGTTGTGCGCACTGGAGCACGCGCATTGGCGCAGGGGCACACAGGATCACGTATAGGGGCAATGGCATACGCGCACTGCCCATAGATGCACGCACAAGTGCACAGATGTGTGCACAGGCGCGCACAGTGGTGCACATGGACTAGCGGCGGGAAGAGGGCTGGTGCGCACGCAACTTGCCCTAGCGCGCAGGGGCGATGCACCTCGCACAAGCGCACACGGGGTGACGCAACTCGCGGGGAGGAGGCGCAAGACCGAAGGCGGCGCCGACCGAGGCCGGGGTCGGGGGCAGCGCGATGCGGGGAGGTGCACGGAGGGCTCGAAGGTGGAGGCTAGGGTTAGTGTTTGGTTCGAGAACTCCGGTCTAGGACCGTCACTCTGATACCATGTTGGGAAAACGAGAAAACTTCTTTATTCCATACGCCCTAGGCTCTCTTATATAGGAGAGTAGCCTATGGGTAAAATACATAAAGAGTCCAACGGAAAAAAGAATATACGAAAAGGTACAGAATAACATATATCTCTACAAATACGTAATTATGAAAATACAGAGGATAATGGGTGTAAAAATTCCTTTTTAAAAGTTGATTTTTTTTTCCTCTGAAGTTCTTGATTCGGGACTTGTTCAGAACTGAATTGATAAAACTAGCGAAGATAGTTTTTTAAGAATCATGACAGATGGAAATTTGTAGATGTCTATAGAGAGGATATCGCCACAGTCGTTACGAGAGAAGGTTCATCTGGATGTTCACGTTTCAATGCCTCCTGATGTGACCATCAGGTAAGTTGAATTATGGGCGTCTTTTTATCGATGTTCATTTAAATTGTGACACCTGATGATTGTAACCTGATCATCGTAACCTCGTTGGTCACTGACAGGGATGCAATGCGTCTCGCAAGAGATGCCGAGGAGGAAATATTGAAGGCAGATTCGAGCATCAGCCAAGCAAGCATTCTGCTGAGACTGGGACACAGAAACCCTCGGGAAGAAAGGGTGCCGTTGAAAGGTTTGGGTGATTCTTAAGACTCTGTCCAGCTTCTCATAATTTTCCTTCATTTTATGTTTCTGTGTTCCATTTTGAGCAATACATAGATACATAGATACATAATTTTCCTTCTTTCTTAAATTATATGAAGTTTCCATTACTTGCTGACAGTGCAGTTCTGAGTAGAAGAACATGCCAACTGATCTTCTGATCTAGATCAAGTTCAAGCTATATTTGAAATGGAAGTTGTATCATCAGCTTGCTGCAGTTTGTTAATTATCCATATTGATTGGCATGCTTGAAATTTCTGGATTAATAATTAGTTTGAAAGTAGCAGTTTGCTTACTTCTCCATGTTCTTCTCCTAAACACTAATCCTCAACAAACAGGGTAATGCAAACATCTAGCATATGGTGTGTGTGAAATGATATGACATGGTGTGCATGATTGTGGTACACATTCTTGCTAAAAATGATGTGATGCATATGTTTGATACTTTAGACCAAGCTGGTTCAGGCAGATGATGATGTCATTCTTCTTTAAAATCGGATTAAAGTGAACCGGTGCAGACAAATGGTTAAATCGGTTGGAAAACATGTGCAGTGTGTCTACCATACAAAAGACCAGGTTTCAAATCTCACTCTTGCAGAGGTTGTGTTAGGTAGTCGACGGTCAGCGTAAAAAATAGTCGTATCTTTCAACATGGATTTGAGCAAGAATCCATGTAGCCGACCTTACTTATAGTGGGAGAAGGCTTAGTACATTTTTATGTACAAAATACATTTGAATATAATTGAAATCGGCACAAAATAAATATGCATATTTCCTACTTTATATGTATAATTTTTCCTTAATTATGCAACATCAAATGTTAATATTAAGGTGTATATAATAATGTACTAAGCCTTCTCCCACTATAAGTAGGGTTGGTTACATGGATTCTTGCTGAAATCCATGTTGAAAGATTTGACTTTTTTTATGAGGGTTATCGACTACCTAACGCAACCCATGCAAGAGTGAGATTTGAACCTTGGTAATAATCTAATATTTGAACTAAATAGACTGCAACTAGTAATAGTTTAATATTATTTTTAAGGAATTTTTACCCTCACTAACCTTGGAAACTTTTAAATTACATCTACGATTTTTTGCACAACGTAATTACCTCATCAATCCTGTGAATTATCCCCAATAACCTCTATGAGCTTCAAACATATTAACCGTAGTGTTCATGGGGTATGAGTTAGCAAGTTTACAGGGTTGAGGGAGGAATTACATTGTTTCAAAAGTTGAGAAGGTAATTTATAACGTTTATAGGGTTCGTGGGGTAAAAATCCTTATTTTTAATCCAATATTAACAAGAAGTTTAGTTGGAGTAGTTGATTACTGATTTGTGGTAGGTAACGTGAGGTTATTAGATCAACTCCCACCAATGACATCACTATTTTGGGATAAATTTGTACATGTATTGTGGTTCAATTTCGATTGACTTAGGATTGGTTTAACCAAAATTGTACCTATTCGAACTGTGAAAAGCGGTTAACTGGACAGCTTGAACCTGCTTATCCAGTCTGATTTAATTAATTAGACAGTAAAAAGGTTAAATGTGTCTACTAAAAAGGTTGCAAGTTAACAAAAGGGATTTTTGCAACATTACACCTTAAATCTTGTCTGACTATGCCATAGTCCCGCAATTTTATTCTATTTTATACGTGTGCTTTTTCAAATGGTTGCGGTGTAAGAGTTAATATGTTTACTGTTAGAGCCGAGAATACTTTGTTGTGTTATTCCATGGAGCTCTAGGGTCTCTTATATAGAGAGAAAATCTTTGGGTAAATTACATAGATGTACATAAGATAAATAAGAAATATTCAACGGTACATCACAACATAACGTAAATGTCTACACTCCCCCTCAAGATGGAGCATAGATATCAATCATGTTCAGCTTGGAAGAACATCTTTGGAAAGGCCCTCTGAGCAATGGCTAGGTAAATATATCAGCAGACTGGTTTTCTGAACTGACATGTGAAGTGGAAATCAAGCCCTTATGGATCATGTCTCTAGTGTAGTGACAATCTACCTCGATGTGTTTTGTTCTTTCATGAAAAGCTGGATTATTTGCAATGAACAAAGCTGCCTGGTTGTCACATTGAAGATGCATGGGTAAAGAGACATTTACATTCAAATCTTCCAAGACCGCTCGAACCCACATCATTTCTGCGCTCGCTTGTGCCATGGCTCTATATTCGGATTCAGCACTGGATCTTACCACAACTGTCTGTTTCTTGCTTTTCCAAGAAACCAAAGAGCTTCCTATGATGATAGCAAATCCTGAAGTAGATTTACGATCCTTTGGACATCCCGCATAATCTGCGTCTGCACAAGCTGAAATAGACAGATCTGTGTCTTTTCTAAATAACAAACTTGTGCCTGGGGAGGACTTCAGATATCTCAATATCATATACACGGCTTCCATATGAACTTGCCTGGGCTGCTCCATAAATTGACTCACCCGGTTTACTGCGTAGGCAATATCCGTACGAGTTATGGTGATGTATAGAAGCTTACCCACAATCTCTTTGTATCTTCTTTTATCCACCTCTTCGGTGTCATTGTCATAAAGCCTCATACTTGGGTCCATAGGCGTGCTCGACGGTCTGCATTCAGTCATTCCTGTTTCCACAAGCAAGTCGGTGACATATTTTCTTTGGGTCATCACCATTCCTTGTGCATTTCTTGCAAACTCTATCTCCGGAAAATATCGTATCGTGCCTAGATCCTTCGTAATGAACTGGCTTCCCAAAAGAGCTTTGATCATCTCAATCCCCTGAGCATCATCTCCTGTAACCTGAATATCATCAACATATACCATGACAATGACCGTACCTCTAGAGGTCTTCTGGATAAACAACGAATGATCCGCATTTGACCTCTTGAACCCCTGTCGTTCAATCAGTTGGGAAAGTTTCTGAAACCATGCCCGTGGACTTTGTTTAAGGCCATAGATAGCCTTATGAAGTCTACACACCATCTGAGTCTCCCCCTCAGCAGCAAACCTCGGTGGCTGCTGCATGTAGACTTCCTCCTGTAGATCACCAAACAAGAAAGCATTCTTCACATCAAGTTGGAAAATAGTCCAATCATGTACCACAGCAACAGATAGTAGAATGCGAAGAGTCGAGTGTCGAGCCAATGGTGAAAAAGTGTCCAAATAATCCACCCCATAGGTTTGGGTGAATCCCCGTGCGACAAGTCTGGCCTTGTATCGGTCGAGACGCCTGTCTGTATGATATTTAACTGTAAAAATCCATTTGCAACTCACCACAGTTGCGTCCGGAGGAATAGGGACTAAAGACCAAGTCCCTCTGGACTGTAAGGCACGCATCTCCTCCTCCATAGCTAGACGCCAGCAGTCAATCTTCATGGCTTCTTGATAAGTCCGTGGGATGTCAATCGACAAGACAGCTGCTGCGAACCTCTCAAAATCACCCGTGAGACGATGAAAGGAAACTTGAGACGCGAGAGGATAGGATGCACATTTCCTCTTCTGCTTCCTATGAGCAATAGGGCGATCAAGGTCATCTGTCACAGTACTAGCTGGCGGATCCTCCTCCTGTAGCAAAGGTTCCTGCACAGGTGCATTATCTAACCCATCATTAGTGTTAATATCAGAACATACCTGAGGCGTGCTGGATGGTTGGCGTGTAGCTTGAGCAGGCCCTGACCGCCTTGTGTAGAACTTAGGAAATGGTGGAACGGGTGGTGGTGGTGGTGGTGGTGGTGTGGTGGACTCAGATTGACCCATACTTGGAGGTAGGGGTACATAGACATTAGTATCTGTGGATGTGGAGGAAACTAATCTGTCACCTGCAGTGGAGAAGTACATAACTGGTTCAAAAAATGTA
This sequence comes from Ottelia alismoides, assembly GCA_037367405.1. Lineage (NCBI taxonomy): Eukaryota > Viridiplantae > Streptophyta > Magnoliopsida > Alismatales > Hydrocharitaceae > Ottelia > Ottelia alismoides. The sequence continues at coordinate 73,297 of JAZKJV010001318.1, forward strand.
ACATCAGCACTAACATAGTACTTGCCACCAATGGGATCATAGCAACGATATCCTTTCTGTGTCCTGGAGTAACCCACAAAAACACACTTAACAGCTCTAGGAGAGAGCTTGTCAAGTCCTGGAGATAAGCGATGAACAAAAGCGACAGTCCCAAAGACACGAGGAGTAAGTGAAAATAAGTCTTTGTCAGGGAAAAGAATAGAGATAGGGGCATGTTCCCCAAGAACGGTAGAGGGCATGTGATTGACCAGATAGCATGCTGTATGGCATCCCCCCAAAAGGCTAATGGTACACAACTTTGAATAAGTAGTGTGCGAGCAATGTCAAGAAAGTGTCGATGTTTTCGTTCTGCAACACCATTTTGTTGAGATGTGTATGCACATGTTGTTTGGTGGATAATCCCCTTTGAAGAAAGAAACCGAGCAAGAGAACGAGTGCAGAACTCCAATGCATTATCCGTGCGCACATACTTGACAGTAGATGAAAAAACATTCTGCACTTCATTGATAATATTTTGGATAACACTTCCTGCTTCAGATTTATTTTTAAGAAGAAAAGTCCAAGAAACACGAGAAAAATCATCAACTACAACAAGATAAAACATGTGCCCCTGATGATCTGGGACACGACTCGGACCCCAAATATCTATATGAAATAACTCAAACGGGGAGCGACTGCTCCGACCCTGACGACTAGGAAAGCTCGAACGATGGTGCTTCCCTAACTGACATGCTTCACAACGAAATGACGAAGAAGGAGATATCTGAGGCAGGAGGTGACGCATTTTCTACAGCGGTAGGTGACCAAAGCGAAGGTGCCATGTATATGGAGAAACTGATCACTGAGAGTGTAATGAGACGCCAGCATAGGAGTGTCGTACCAGACGATAGAGGCCATTGTGCTCAGAACCACAGCCAATCACCTTGCCCGTTAGTATGTCCTGAAAAATGACAGAAGATGGGTCAAATATAACACGACAGTGCAAATCTTTTGTAATCTGACTGATTGATAATAAATTCATAGAGAATTCTGATGCATGTAGAACGTTCTGTAAGTGCATAGATGGCAATAAAATGGTCTCCCCCTGACTGACAATAGGGGAATGAGTGCCATCAGCTATGAGTACGGAGCGACCAGACTGAATAGCTCTATAGGACTGCAGGTGATCTCTATCACGGCAGAGATGATGTGTGGCTCCGGAGTCAATAATCCAAACTGAGAGATCATGGTTATGACAAGAGGCAGAGGCACTACCTGAGGTACTGGCAGCAGCTGATGTACTAGCGGACGCAGAAGCCACAACGTCAGGTGTATCAGGACCCTCTGATGATGTTTGTGGCATAATGTCTCGAAGTCGTGCCACTAGCTCTTCGAACCTGTGATCGGAAGTAGGCGTGGATGGAACCTGAACATGATCAGCTACACGTGCAGAAGGAGGAAATCCATGCTTGAAATAGCATGTATCCTCGGAATGACCAGTTCGACGACAAAAAGAGCATGTTGAACGCACACGACCTCCTCGGCCACGTCCGCTTCCTCCTCGGCCACGAAAGGAAGACGAACTACCTCGTCCTCTAGAGACCGCCATTGCTGACGGAGATGGAGTTGCAACACTAGAGGGAACGGAGATCCGACTAAGCCTCCTGTAGACGTCCTCCATAGGAGGAATAGTAGCATCGGCGAGGATCTGAGATCGGGCTGCTTTGTATTCCGGATCAAGGGCAGCAAGTAGAACTCCTACCATAGTGGCATTGCGAAACGTCATCTGCTGCTCGGGGGTGGTCGTGAGCGGTATGGTGCTGTATAATTTCTCGAACATCCTACGTAGGGATGTGTATAGAGAATGAAGGGATCGGCCATTTTGCTTCGTGGTAAAAATATCATGCTGCAACTGCAGCATCTTCGTCTCATTCCGCACTTGAGAGTATGTTGTAGCCAGAATATCCCACATCGCCTTAGCGGTGGGTTGATGAAGTACGTCATTGGCGATCTCCATCGTGAGCGTCCCTGACAGCCAGACCTTTGCATAGGCGTCATCAGCCTCCCATGAGGCATATATTCCCGTCTTCTCTGGCGGTTCATCTTCGGTAAGAATATGCTTCTTACCACATGACTTCATAAGACTGAGGAACTGCATAGCCTACAGTTCGTAGTCCGTCCCGTCCATTTTGATGATTGGTGCCGAACCTTTAAAGGCACCTATGGCGGGCATATCAACTTTTTGTTCTGACATATTGTCGGAGAAGGAAAACTAGGGATGATAGACAAAAGAACTGGCGTCTACAAAGACCTCTGTGGATTCAAGTGCATATGTAGACATTATGCACTTGAACCCATCGTCGAATCGAGACCGGCCGAAGAAGAGGTGCCGCAAAGAGCGGCGGTTGTGGTCGGGGACGACGAGAGGAGGCTGGGGAAGCCCCGGCAGGAGGGAGGTGGCGGGAGGAGGGGCCCGGTGACAGTGCTGGCAGCGGCTGGAGGGGGCCGGCGAGAGGGTTTGGCGGCGGATGAGGCCTCGGCCTCGGCTGGCGACGGCGGGAGGGTGGGGGCGGGTGGAGAAAACCCTAGATTAGGGTTTTGGCTCTGATACCATGTTAGAGCCGAGAATACTTTGTTGTATTATTCCATGAAGCCCTAGGGTCTCTTATATAGAGAGAAAACCCTTGGATAAATTACATAGATGTGCATAAGATAAATAAGAAATACTCAACGGTACATCACAACATAATGTAAACGTCTAGATTTACTGGAGTCGTGTAATTTACGAGAGCTGTGATGTAATTGCAATGATTATCTAGGGGTTCTGATGTAATTGGACAAGATTTTAGGGATCATTATGCACAAAACATGTGGTTAATCATTGTCATAACGCGGAGGTTATATTGCACAATATGAAGATCGAGAATTAGCAAAAGATGCATGCCTCTCTGACATCTAGGCATCTTTGGCCAAAGAGAGGGCGAAGATACTCGAACTATTGGAGTTATTGGTGTAGAAAGAGAAGGCACATTTGGCCATCTTCTAGAGTCTAGCAGATGAGATTATTACGGAGGTTGTACATGAGACCGTTGTTGATAATTCATGATTGCGATGAAAAGTTTTTATATCATAGAATCTATAATTGACGAGATTTTATTATAGCAACCTTAGTTATTCATTCGTATGCAAGAACATACTCATCTAAAAGATTGTCTAGATTGTTTAACTATGTTGTTCATGGATTTATAAATGTAGATATCACATTACATAAGAATTTTGATTTTGTCGACTTTGCTTCCATTGATGTATGCGGAATTTTTTTCCGTACTTTGTATTCCACTGGGAGGAAATTGCCTTTTGAAGAGGTATGTCGAATCTACACATCTGTAAACTTTATTACATGGAATGTACAAATTATGTAGATATGCACATCATGGGGTTTGTGACGACGCATAAGAAGAGTAATAAACACTACTATAGTAGAATCTCTAGTCGTGAAAATCAGAGTTGCAACACATGAGATTGGGGAACATGAGTTAGAAGAGAATGAACATCCTTGGTTAGAAAGCTATCCTTAGAGATCTTAAAGTATCCAAGTTAAAGTTTAAGAGCAATATGTTTTTGAAAGACAACACAAGCTCACCAGACGAAGGAGCCGCTTGATTATATTCATGTTGATTGTTGGGGTCCCTTTTGTTTTCCCTGGTGGAAAGATGTCATATTTTTTTGTATGTATTTAATGATTTCTTAAGGATGGTTTTAGGACTAGAGATTCCACTAGTCCATGGGTGGAGAATTAGGCTTCAAATGTGATGGATTCAAGACTTCTAGGAAGATCTTGGTGGAGAATCAAACTTCAGATGAGGTAAATCGCCTACACATTCATAGGCTTGGGATATTTGTTCATCAAAGGTCCATGGGTTCTACAAGTAGGAGGGTGTCGCGAGTTGATAGGTACCATCAAAAGTGAAGGGAATCGAAGTTAGCGTTCAATTAGTTATGCTAATAAAATAGGACATGCATATCCATGACTCGCAAGATGAAAAAGGCTCACAAGTCGAATCAACCCCTTGCAGATGTTACTACATCACCAACACAATAACATCCTTATACCATACTCGATTTGGTACCATTCTTGCGACAAACCAAACATGTTATTGTAGCCCACACCGAAAAGAAAGCTACAAGGGAAGTCTTAATTGGAGATCTCGGTCTATAAGATCATGTTAGTGTATATCGTGACAGCCTTGGTGCAATATATCTAAGGATCAAGTAAATTATGAGAGAATCAAACATATCGATGTCAGGTTTCTCTTCATTTGTTCCAAGGAGAGGATCACGGTGATTAGGGTTGACATGATAGATGATACAGACGATATAATGTTCACAAAGATAGTTCGTGGGAGCAAGTTCACACATTGCTTGACCTTGATAAATGTCAATTATTGGCAATGACCCCAAGGAGGGGTAAACCGTGGCAAGGTCTAGAAGTTATTTTTTGTTGTTCGATGATTCAATTTAAAGTGGAGATTGTTGAGATGCTTTGAATCGTTATCTAAAAGGTTCATCCGATGCAGAGTCAGATTTTGTGACCCTCTAGAATCTTCCATGGAGAAAGCCCCTCACCCTAAGATGAGTATATTGTTGTATTCAATTTTTGGGTCTTTTCTATATTCTCACTTAAGGAGATCGGTTGTATAAGGGTATTATACGAACCCATGGGGTCATTTTTGTATCTTATGTACCGTCATTTCACCACGAGAGGGGAAAATCTACCATCGTCGTCGAAGAGCAGTCCAAGGGTTAATCGTGTATATCCAAGTGTTTGATGGTCTTGCTTGCTTATTCGCTCATTTGATCTATGTTTTATTCCTGCTATGCGCAACAGATTCTCATATCAGCTGTAACAATGACTTAAACGGCATCGATCGAATTCTAAAACATTACTAGAGGAACAAAATTCGACCATACCGATTAGAGTCGAGAATCCACAATGTCTTAGGCTATTGATCACCAATAACTGCAATTTGCTATAACCAAAATGACATAATCTCGCAAGACGAAAAACAACGCTAAGGTAACGCAAGAAGCAATGCCGCGCGTGTACAACATAATTGTAGGTGCATACTGTTCTTACCGTGATTGAATGCAAATGCACCACCATTCCTTCTACAGTTTACCACATGAGATTTACAATGAGAAGTAAATTTGATGGTAATGACAGGTAAATGTGATGAATGATCAGATCTGTACTTGATTTAACAGTGAGATTAAGATTCTCAGATAGTCGTGAGATGACAAATATAATGCATATGATGTTTATTACACTTTTAACTTGTAACCTTGGACATTTTTAGGTAGATAAATGCGGTAAAGCTCGCATATCTTCAATTCGCACATCGATCCCATAACAAAAGCAAAATTCTGTTTACCTGATCTGCCAGACATTCAGGTAAAACATTTCTCCATCCTGTTACAACGAGCACCGCCCAATAGTCGATCTGAATTGTCGGTTTCCTTCTCTTCTTACTTCTGAATTTCATCTGAACAGACGCGCACACACAATTATATATCGTACCTATATCGTGCTCAGCCAACATATTGAACTCGCAAGTCCAGGAACAGCCTTTAAAAATATATAAAAATTTTCCAAACAAAGTTGCATACTCGCATTTAACCGTCCCCGCATCCATATCCTTTTGCATACACTATGAAAATAAGGAAAAAAATTATATAGTTTACCTGTAACAGACGTAAGAAGCCTCTGAAGATCATCCAATGCACACTGCCTTGTGATCGCTACCATGAAAAAACATGGTGTCATGATTTAGATATCATTCTGAATTGGCGTAAAGCGTGTGGCTGTTCTTTCATTGCCAGACTGCACAAGTAAGTCGCTTAAGCACTGGATGATCAGCATGCACAGTTTTCCGGTCTTCGAACACAGGCAAAAAACAATCGAAAAATGATAACAAACAAGCAGAGACTAATGTATCCTCGTTAAATCACGTGCAAATCCTTCTTCATCTACCTCGAATTCGGACCTTTGAAATGATGCCGTCTGAGTTGGATAGCTGCTAAACTCTTCATTTGCCTTTACATCCTCCAGTATCTCCGATGTATCATCAACGCAATTCCTCGAAGTAATAGAGTCAGAGGCCTCGGTTGTCCTCCGTGCACGACGTGAGGACCTTGGTGCATCGGAGAGGGGGAACCTGTATCCCCGTGCCCTCCGTTTGATATTGAGGAATCCGGATTCGAGAGCTTCCAATGCACGTGCAGTCAGAGGACGGTTTCTAGTGCTTTGCCTTCGTAAATTCTCCATCGAATGCAGCTGAACATCGTACATGGTTCGTGTTTCATGGCCGGAAAGATCATCAAGTAAAGAGCATGTTTCTGACAGAGATGGTGCATTTGCATGCGAAGAATTTGCGTTAATGGGTTCTTCTGCGATGTACGACCCATCGGCTTCGAATTCAAGAGGAGGCTGAGGCATGTTCAAATCTATTAACGCTCTTTGTCCGGATTTATCCTCGGTCAGTGCCATCGGTTGGCAAAGATCAGCTGCTAAATTAACCATCGCATCAAAGGCTTCAGACCCACTCAGTAAAGAACGAGAGACGAGACTGTCCTCAGATTTGCTACAAGCAGTAATCGAGCTCTGCTTCTGACCAAGAGATGTGGGGTTCAACTTCCCCACCTTTGTTCTGCGAGTGAACTGATATTTTATCACCTTGTCTTTGTTACTGTTCTGTGGATGCTGCACTTCTGCAGAGGTTTCAGATACAGCTCTCTTTCTTTTCGGTACTCTCGGAATAAGATCAACAAATTTTTCGGGCTTCATTGTTCCCTTTCCGAATTCATTAACTGGTTTCTGATCCTCGAACTTATTTAGTGGATCACTGCGAAAGTAATTGCATCGATCAGGCTTCCTTCCTCTCTTTAATTTGCTCCCTGGACTGTGTCTTTCGTCGTTCAGCGACACATCACTCGAGTCCCATTGTTCTTTTGAGCAGCTACTGTTTGTTTCATCCGATGGGCTGGAGTGTAGATGGCTGACGGGATTGTCCATAGGCAAAGATCTGAGTTCTCTCAGCTGAAATGGTTTTTCCCAGTCAATCAAGCTTGTATCGATGACAGTAAACTTCATGAAGCGTGAAGCGTGGTTTGAAGGCTTTCGACGTGGGTACCCATGAGATCGTTCATTTGTGTCACCCTCTTCTGTACAATGCCCCTTCCCTGGTCCATATTCATTGCGGGAAACATTACTTCCATTAGCGTTGTGTATGGCATTACTTTCATCTATGTGTTCTGCGCCCAAATCCAGTATCCTTGGATCGGACGCTACTTTGTTCAGTACATCGCTGACAGAATCAAAATAATGGTCTCCTCTGCTAAGTTTCCTCGAGAACTTCTTGACACCCGGAGCGAGAAACATGAGATTGTGTTTGGATGCAGTGGCGCAGACTTGGTCTTTTGGCTGCTCGGAGTGCCACCCTCTTGCAAGTAAGCGAGGCCAAACAGCTTCCCAGAAGATATCATGCGAGCGTGCTTTGCTCAACCTGTAATCTCCCGTTAAAAATTTGACAATGTCATCGTATGCGAGAGAAGAACATGCTTTGCCGATGGGGATCTCGGAGTGAATGGCACGCAGCCTGTTTCCTCTGGTGGGATCGATGACTAGACTTGTGAGGTCATACTTTCCCTTTCCAATGCCTACAGCTTCAACTAAAGCTTTCACTCCAACAATGTCCTTCAAAGTGAGGGCATATTCCTCGAGAGACATGCCGTGCTCGTTGAAAATCCTTGTAGCCTGACAAACGGTGTAGAAACCATTAATTTCAAAATGAAATGGTATAGAAACTAGTAATCACGAAAAAGCAACAGTGTAGAAACCATCAATTGCAAAATCTACAGCATTTATGAATAGATATTCATAGCGAACATGATTCAAGAATTATTGATATTTTCCAATACTGAAGAACACTGTAGGATTAAGGGTCTATGATATACATCAACCTTCAAGAAGAAACTGCATAATTGATGTAACATATCAGTTCAAGACTCGAACGGCTTTCACTTTTAAATGCATCCACAACATGAATAAAGACTTTACTGGGAATTTTTCAATTTAAAAGAGGATTACATTTCTCCTAAGTAATGAAATTTTATTTAAATACCAGAAGATCCAAAATTTGGAAGAGAATTCACGGGACATACAGAACCAAGAGGAAGTACATAGGTAAAAAAATAGAAAATGTATACTATCAATCACGACACTCGTCCGACTTTTTCAATTTAAGATTAGAAAGGTGTGCGCGTCCTGAATCCACTCTAAGGACATCTCGCTAAAAGTCATCGAGTTATGCTATGCATAAATGATGAAAGTATGCTCCATAGATAAGAAAAAGATTAAGCACTAAAGTTGAGAGTTATGCTAGCATAAATGATGAACCCACCCTATGGTATGATGGTAGAAGCAGTGAGCTCCCCTCTAAAGACCAGGGTCCCCCCCCCCTTAAATCACTAAAAAAACTGGTCGACTGACTTGACTCCATAATTGGCCTGACACAAATTTACCAGGAAATTTCATAAAGCAATTTGCTAGAAGTGTCAACAGGCTTCTTATTTTTTGTTTTATTTTTGTCACCTCTTGTATGCGCGTAGGAAGAACGTACAATGATCTTTATCCACAGTTTCATGCCCCTAACGGCGACTCCAAAGCAGCAGAAGACATATAGGAATGCTACCATGGTAGGGGTATTTCTAGCAGCCCTAGATCTAGAATATGATGATGCTTGCTCCCAGATTCTAGCGGATGCTACTATTCCTCCCATGGAGGAAGCATTCTACATGCTAAGCAGGACTATTATTCCATCCACAACCACTAGCCAGACTTCCTCGGCTATGGCAGCTTCTTGAGGAGGAGGAGGCTCTTCTACCTTCCGTACACGCGGACCTCGTGGTAGAGGAGGTCGCATTCGTCAGCCCTGCACCTTTTGTCATCGCCCAGATCATGCCGAGGAGACATGCTACTCCAAGCACAGTTTCCGGGCATCAGTCCGCATAGCAGAGCAGATTGAGTCTCCTGTTGCTTCTACTTTAGATCAGAGGTCTGATCACCACCTGGCCAGATTGAGGGATATTATACTTCTTTCCACTTCTTCATCATGGGGAGGTCATTCAGATGTGGAAGCCTCAGCTTTTGCTAGTACCTCTGCTACAGCTAGCACCTCGGGTAGTTATGCTTTTACATCATGTCATGGATCTGAGATTATAGAGTGGATTATGGACTCCGGTGCAACGCATCATTTATGTGGAGACAAACAACAGCTTACATCATATGGACAGGTTCCATCAGGGAGAACAGTTGTGATAGCTGATGGGACTCATTCCCCAATAACAAGACAGAGGGAGATCCCTTTGACGCCTTCAATGCGTTTACAGAATGTGCTACATGCTCCTGATTTCTCAATGAATTTGTTTTCTATTAGTCAGATTACAAAGGATTTGCATTGTCGAGCTATTTTTGACCCATCGTCTCTTCCTTTTCAGGACATTCTTACGGGCAGAGTGAATGGGTGTGGCTGTGAGCAAGGTAGCCTTTATCGCCTAGTTCGAACTCCCTATGCAGGCATATCTTCTCATTCGTCCGGATCAGTCTCTCTGTTCACTTAGCACATTCGGTTTGGCCATCTCCCTCTTCAGAAGATGTGTCATATGTTGCCGTAGATTTCACATGGTTCTTCCTTTCAGTGCGAGGCTTGTTAGTTGGGAAAGCATCATCGGTCTGCTTTCCCAGTCGTCAGAGTTGGAGTAGTAGCTCTCCTTTTGAGTTATTTCATGTTGACATTTGGGGTCCGAGTCATGTACCCAGACAACAGGGACAGATCTTATCTTGTGGTTGTGGATGATTTTTCCCAGTTGTCATGGGTGTTTCTTTTGAAAAATAAATCTAAAGCAGGGTATGCGATCAAAACCTTTATTAATGAAGTGCAGAATGTTTTCTCTACCTCTGTGAAGTTTGTGCAAACTGATAATGCTTTAGAATTCGGTACTCGTGCTTTATCTCATTTTATTTCATCACGAGGGATTATTCATGAAACATCTTGTGCTCACATTTCGCAGCAAAATAGTTTTGCTGAGAGAAAGCATCGTCATCTTCATGATGTTACTCAGACTCTTCTCATTCAGAATCGTGCACCACATTCGTTTTGGGGTGATGCGGTTCTCACAGCATGCTATTTGGTGAATCGCATGCCACTCTATTTTGGGTGAGAAAATTCCTTTCTCCGTAGCTTTCCTTGAGAAGGAAATATTCTCACTCCTCGTGTGTTCAAATCTGTTGCTTTTGTTCACCAGTTGATTCCATGTCATGACAAGCTCTCTCCTAGAGTTGTTAAATGTGTTTTTGTTGGGTATTACAGGACCCAGAAAGGATACCGATGTTATGACCCTTTGCGCAGAAAATACTATATCAGTGCTAAACTGCTAATGTCATATTTTTTTCTGTGATGTACTTCTCTCCTAAAGGTGACAGGTTGGCTTCATCGAACTCAGATGATGAGGTCTACATGCCACCTCCTCCTACGAGCTATTCACCACCTTCTCTTGTGCCTGTTGTCCCACCTCCACCGCCACCTCCACCAATATCACCACCTCCTCCACCCCCTCCTACTACCCACTCACATGTACCACTTGTTCCAACTTTACCTAAATACTATACTCGTCCGGCCGGATCCCCCTCCAAACCGTACGTGCGGGTCTCCCCGCATGCGGCTCACGCCATTCGAGGTGGTCCAGAGGGGGGCCCGGGTATTTACCAAAAACACAGGTCTCCGCAAAGTCGTCAGACCATGTATGGGGGCTGAGGCCTGCAAATGCGAAGAGGAGCTCCGGTAATAAATAAGACGAAGCGAGCAAGAACTCTCGAGATATATAAGGCATCTACTATTAACAATTATGAGAATATTAACGGACCTTCACTATTACCTGAGTTCAGATCCCAAATCAGGTTTAGCGGATCTTATTACTAAATAGTCCGCATGAACAATTAGAACTTGTCATTCCAAACCAAAAAGAAAGGCGAAGTCATAATACGCGGCGATCTTCGGATCAGTCGTTATCTTCAGGTATCCCGTACTCAAACTGCCCAATCCACAACAGCCCCTGTCATTTCTACCTTCACTCGACCGCACAAATCCCTGCTTTCATCTACGTCTGTCTCGAGGTCTCTTCTTCTCCGGCTCTGAATGTCCGGGCTAGGCGCTAGCTGCAGCTATTTGCAAAGCACCTAGCAATCAAGCTATGTATCTATTAAGCCCGCCTCACTCAGCTTGATGCCTCCTCCGTACTACCTAACCTTCCGGACCTAGACCCGCTCTGCACCCGACGAACCAAACAGAGCGTCAAGACCTTAGAAAGGACTTGACCTACTCCTTCAACACGACCGCCGTACACACGATCGATCGTTGGCAGACGGGTTGACTATGAGAAGGGCAGTCATCACTCTTCTCTTCCCTCTTGCGGAAAGGCGATTGCGGTTGCCTCCAATCAAGAACCTACTTTAGACGCTTTCAAGGCAAGGGACGATTGATTGCATCAAGTCAAAAAAGGGAATGATTTTGATTCGTCTCATCTATTCCTCAACTCACCTATTTGAGCAGCGCCACTACTGACCCAGCACCATTTGCGGATGTGAATGAAGCATGCGTCGCGATATATAAAGCAGCGCGGGCACCACTGACGTGGGTCAAGCTAAAGCAACAGTAGTCTTTATATCATTCGTTGGCGCAGCTAACTCTCCGTGGGAATGACCGGCATATCGGCACCGCCTGGATAGATGTATATATACAATAAAGCAACGAAAAGACGATGTGTTGTTTTTCATGAAGTCCCAAGGATAGGAGCCGGACAGCCTAAAGAGAGGACCTTACCTACCGCGAAAATTCCGAGATGATCAGAGAACATCATCGAGATTGGTGGTCGGTGGACGAGCGAGTCCCGGGAAAAAGCACTCCATCAAAGGCCTGGTCATACCTTAGTATTGAATTTAGGTCCAGAGAGAAATGGTTCATTCTGTACCGAGCAAAGGAAGGGGCCCCAGCGAACTCTACGAGTAAGAACCTACGACTGCCCCCTTATCAATAGTCATAATCAGGACAAAAACGCCCCGGGCTGGCAGTCGAATATCTGATCTGACCCTGGTCGTCGAAAAGTCGTCCCCTCTTCCCACCTCATAACTATGGCCTTATGGTTCGTGCGCACACCGTCTTTCTTCTCACTGAAAGAGGAGCTCCTCTTCGCATTTGATGACGCAATTATGTACTCTCTCTCCTTTCCCGGGAGAATGAAGAGGGGAAATGCCAACCCTCACAAAAAAAGAGCAGACCGCATTGAAGACGAGAGTGAGGTACAACAAGGCCATTTCCTTCCACCTTCTCACGGAGTCGTACGTGGCCATTGTCCAAGATTCCCCACTGCTGCCCCCCGAGGGAGTCTCACAATTATTCCAGGAATCAAGAGATCTTCTTGGAACTGGCCTTTCTGAGTCGATTCCCCTTGGTCTAATTCCACGACGGAGAGTCGGCGTGGCATCAAGTGAAGATTGGGGGAGCTCGAAAGCGGGTCTAGACTTGCAAGCTGACTTGATCTATCCGATCCGCGCTTCCCTAGTTCAATATGCATCCAAGCCCAGACAAGGTCCTAGGCGTAGGGGAGATCTAAGGGAAGGCCTAGACGACGAGGCCCCGAGAGCTAATATAATACCCTGCTCTCCTGCAATCTCGACGAAGGTGGGCCACTGCGGATTCTAGTCGCGCCTGCAAGAAAGCAATCAGACTCTTTTACACCAGCCGTTACCGGAGAGTCTTCGATTCGAACTATATAGCTCCCGGGAAGAGAGGGCATAATTGATACCAATAGATATACGGCGCTTATAAAAGATTCGCAGGTCAGCGGCAGGGTTCGCGGGGAAGCGATCAGCTAGCTGGTCAGCAATTGCTTGCCCCTAATCTGCCTTTCGAGTGACGAATTGAAGGTCGACGGAAAGGACTACTCTTGCCAAAGATTGACCTCTGTGGAAAGCGATAAATTCCCCTTTCGCCACTAGACTTCTCAGAAGCTCGAAACCTCGCCTCCGCTTGACTTATAGTTTTCTGGGAATTCATTGAGAAATGGAACTTTTAGTGAGCCGGAATTCTCGTCTGACCTCTCAGTGATCGGGATTGAATTGACAAAAACTAGAACTCCGCCACTACTACTAACTAGAGTAGTGAACAGCAGGCAAGAGTTGGATAGTCGTTTTCAGCGCGAGCGACTGGAGCAGTAGGGAGCCGAGGACCCTAACGGCCGCCGCCCGACTAAACATACCAATAGCTTGTTCCGACAGAAGCTCATGAGCTGATTCTTCCAGTGTCCAAAGTCAGATGTATTTGAAGAAGGTAAGTTGACCTGCAAGCTGTGTCAAAGCAAAAGAATGACCCTCGGGCTCATCGGGGATTTTCCTTCCTTAGCTCTATCTCCTGCCCTTGAAAGCAGATCGCTTGCTTGCTGAGAAGGCGGAGGAAAGGCAAGCTGGTCGGACTACTTCTGCTCATAGTCATCGCCAATCATCCAGTATGCCCCAGGTTTGTTTTGATAACATGGCTTCTAACGATGGGTCTGGAAATATATCTGTGCAGGAATCATTGCATGAAAATAGCCCACAAATGGAGGATGTTCCCTCTGGCATGGATATTCTGATTGCAGTTCGAAAGCAGAAGCGGTCTTGTGCTTCCTACCCCCTTGCTTCTCAGGTCTCCTTTCATCGTCTAACAGGGGATTTTCAGAGATTTGTAGTGGCTCTATCTGTCGTGGAAATTCCATGAAATTATGAGGCATTGAAGGATAGTTGTTGGAGCATGGCTATGGAGGAGGAGATGGCCATGCTACAGTCACGTGGTACGTCGAGTCTTGTTTCTGCTTCAGTTGACGCGTCCATTGTGGGATGCAAATGGGTATTCACTGTGAAACATCGTGCAGATAGCAATGTGGAACGATATAAGGTGAGACTTGTGGCACGTAGGTTCACCCAGACATATGGGGTGGACTATCAAAATACTTTCTCCCCAGTTGACAGACATTCTACTCTGTGTATTCTACTTCTCGTTGTGACACGAGATTGGCCCCTATACCAACTTGATGTGAAGAATGCCTTCCTCTATGGTAATCTACAGGAGGAGGTCTACATGCAGCCACCACCTAGGTTTGCTGGTGAGGAGCGTCAGAAGGTTTGCAAGCTACACAAGGCTATCTATGGCCTTAAACAGAGTCCAAGAGCAAGGTTCCAGAAGCTCTCAGACTTGATAGAGCAACAGGAGTTTGTGCGATCGACTGTCGATCACTCCTTGTTTGTGCAAAGGACCATGAGAGGTACTATTGTCATTTTTGTTCACGTTATTGTTACAGGGGATGACGAGCAGGGCATTCAGGATGCCAAGGACTTCCTAGGTCAACAGTTTGTGACCAAGGACCTTGAACATTTACGTTACTTCCTTGGATTGGCGTTTGCCACGAACCAGTGACGTCTTGTGATGACCGAGAGGAAGTATGTTACATATTTTCTTTTAGAGACAGGCATGGCAAATTGCAGACCTGCTACTACTTCTATTGACCCGAGCATGAAGCTCTATGATGATGACACTGAGGAGGTCGACAAGAGGAGGTACAGGGAACTTGTCGGTAAGCTATTATATGTGACTATTACCAGGCCCGACATATCCTTTGTCGTGAGCAAAGTTTATGGAGCAGCCAGACAGGCATAAATAAATGGATGCAGTCCATATGATTCTGAGATACCTGAAGACTTCACCTGGTACGAGACTTCTTTTCAGTAAGGGCACATCTATCAGTTACAGCATGTGCTGATGCAGATTATGTTGGGTGTCCAAAGGATAGAAAGTCTACCTCGGGTTTTGCTGTGTTTATAGAGAATTCCATTGTTTCATGGAAGAGCAAGAAGCACACTGTGGTTGCCAGATCGAGTGCTGAGTCAAAATACAAGGCCATGGCGCTGGCTATTCATCACTAGCATAGAGATGATGTGAGTTAGATTTGTTCTTACTGACCTGACTATATAGGTGTATCTTCCCATGCACCTCCAATGTAATTATCAGGTTGCTATTTTCATTGCCAACAACCCCGCATTCCATGAGAGAATGAAACATATTGAGGTAGACTACCATTATACTAGAGATATAATCCAGAAGGATCTGATTTCTACCTCTCGTGTTATTTCAGGAGAGCAAACAGCAGGGGGGGCCATTTCAGAAGTGTTCGTCCAAGCTAAGCATGATTGACATCTACGCTCCATCTTAAGGGGGGTGTTGAGATATTTCTATATTCCTATGTACCTCTCCAGTTATTTTATTTCTTTATGTCTATCTTATGTAATTTACACATAGGTCTCTTCTCTATATAAGAGAGCCTAGGGTTTCAGGAATAAACAACTCCCTTATTTTCTCCAAAAATATCCGTTGTCCTCCTAGTAAAATCCTATGGAGGGAGAAGGGAGCTTCTTGGTGCCTACGATGTAATCACCGCACCCCACAACTTGTTATTCGCATTTTACCTGCAGCCATCCATATGAGGTAGTCATCTTTTGTAATTGTTGGACTCCAAATAAAGAGTAAATTTGGTGGAAATATTATGGATGCTCATGCGGCCATTATCTTCACATAAGGCAAGCCTGATTGACCAGCATGTAGAAACTAGAAAATGATGATTGTTGATCTTAATAGTAAGATGGATAGCAATCACAAAGAGCGGCAACTAAGGGTACAGAACTACATCAATCATGATTGATTATAGAAAGAGACATGATTGATTAAATGGATCTTGGAGAGATCCATTTACCCATCTCTCTCATAAGTGACGCATACAATGAATATTCCAACATATACAATATATAAAAAAAATAGGATAAGCGAATCCACACCCAAGATCCATTCACCCAGTACATGACTCAATGCCTGTGAAAGGGATGGATATTAGAGGTGAAGGATATTCTCAGGGAAGGTTTGTGGACCATGTAAAAAGAACAAACGAGAGAGAAATGTTGCTTCATACCTATCTAAACGATCGATCGTGTTGAACTAAGTGAATTCACTTGCAAGAAAAGGAAAATCAAAGAACATTTCCTATACATGAGGGAAGAAAGAAGGCAATATATGTGATGTAATGTATGCATCCATAATTAAATTAAAGAGCCTCCTGGTCATTTCAATGTTTTTAAAAAGAAAACAAAAAATGAAACTTATGGTAGTAAGGGCACCTAAAAATTAGGAGGAAAATTAATTAAAATTCATCAAATCAGCTAGAAGGGCAAAGGTATCAGGCACAGTTATAGTTATTTTATTTATGTCCAAATCCTCAAAATCTTTGAAATGCCATTTTTTCCAATAGGAATACAGTATAACACTTACTTTCATGTGATATTTTGTCTGTATACCAAAAAGACGAAATATGGATAACATGCAGATACATTCTGAGCTTTTAGGAGTTCAACACCACAATGAACTTTGACATACCATGAACAGATACCAATTAGAAGTTGAAAAGAGTCATGTTACTCAAAAAGCAACATGGCACATTTTCTATCATTCACCACCACCGAGAAGATAAAACGACTATAAAGATTCCGATTAACCATAAACTGATGATAGAAACTGTAAGTAATTTACTAATTTTAATAAAAGCTATTTTGATCAATGTTTCTTATCGTACAAGTTCCATGAATACCGACAAAAGAAAGATCTTTAGGAGGGAAAATTAGAAGACAGAAAGTTACCTCTGACAAAGACCTTTGGGCTTCATCTGATGCCAAAGGTAGTAGTCGTGATAAAAGCTCATGTTGCCTCCAACCTGTCAATAAATGATGCCCGTGTGTGCGTTTTCTGCCTTTGAACTTCTTACTTATTAACCATTTATGGTGAACATCACACATGTAAAACTTTCCATAATAAAGGGAGAGTATTTCACCCATCTTCTTACTTTCCACAAATTTCTTTACATGGACAAGATTTTTTCCAAAAATATAGAGACCAAGTAGAAAGCTTTCCATTTCATCATCGGTCCATGCTTTACTAGACTGACAAGGCAAAGGGATTTGATTGACAGGTTGTCCTAGCTCTGTATTGTCCACATTTGACCGATCACCTGCCACAGCGGTTTTTTGACTTTCATCGTGGTGAGATACTCCATCCTTATTCTCAGTAATGCATCTTGTGACTTGACAAGATCTGCAGTTACCACAGCTACAATATTGGCTTGCATCAGGATAACATGCTCCACCCGGGAGCCAACTGATTGGGATAGCCAAGCTCAATTGCTGCTCCCAACTGTTTGTTCCAGTTTCACCATTTGGCATGTGGATGGGCTGTAAGGAATTTAACTCCGGTTGCACGAAAGGCAACACAGCCTGGTACTCATCTCCAATGCGAGGAACTGGTGTATCCTCAGATATTCCATCCCAACCTGAAGAATCAACAGACATGAAGTGTTCTGTAGAAGTTTCTGGTGTGTCTTCAGCATAATCTATATCAGCAGACTCCATCTTCTGAGAAAGGATGAGAAAGTGAGTCAAACTAGTTTGCAGTTGACACTAAAATGAGTGAAAAATGGAATCTAGAAAACTTCAGATTTAACAATGATCAGATTTGTGATTTATAATGACATCAATGATGCATAATTAGAAAATATTTGACAAACCATGTTAATTGGAGGGAATGTTTTTCGCAACTAACAAATATTATATGAACTAAGCTTAACTGAACATCTAAGGTCCTACTTTTTGTAAAATAAAACTATATTAACCAGGATAGTACAATTCAACAGTTGAAGTGGAATGGATCATATATAATGCAAAGAAAACACAACATAATTCCTTTCCGGCTTCTAGTGCAATTCCTTCCGGCTTCTAGTGCAGAAATCAAATGTCGGTGATTTAGATGGTCATTGAACATGACAAAAGCCAGGAACAAAGACAGGATCAAATCTTAAACATGACAAAAGTCATTGAAGCAGAGACAAGGGCCCCCATGGGATGGTGTTATTGTAGAAGAGCAGAATCTGAAGAACCGTGTGGAGCATTACGAGTCCAAAGGGAGAGGAAGAACTTGAAGCATGGAGCAATGGCCAAAGCATAAGCGAGTAAATATGCATAAAAACGAAGGCACCAAAATGCACAAGTGAAATGAAAATATTGTGGTGGGATGTGGCTGCAAACTACAAGCACATGTTCGAACATAGTAGTTGTAATCTACAGGAGAGGGCTCAGTTTCCAGGCAATAACAGACAAAAACCCCATTTTTTCCTCTTTCTGGATAGTAAATATTTTTCAGGACATACAGTGTAAATCAAACCCATGTTTAGGCCTAAATGCCAAACTATTGACCTTACTTGCTCGGATAAATGTTCACCTCAAAGTGTTCCCGGAACGCATGCATACATCCGTAAGTAACTTACTGCAACATGGGAAAATTCATTGAGAGAAAGGATGAATTTCTCCATTCCTCCCCACCACTCAAAGAAGAGAGTCAGACAATTCACCACCATTGGGCCCACATAGTTCGTGTTCCATGAAACTTACAATGAAATCCTATCATGTACGAACCTTTCATGTTCCCTTTATCATGTCTATTGTTGGGGTTATACAGTTGATGTCCTTTTGTGTTAAATATATAATCATCCCCAGTCTTCTTGGCATCTTCCATAATATTTTCTAGTTATTAGAAACTTAATTCTTCTTAATTATTTTTCAATGCATAATCTCATCTAGTTATAAAAGTTTGCTTATATTAGAGGCTTTAAATCTAGATAGCTTCCCTTCGATGCTTAAAGGACTTGAATGTCCTGCCAATAGGGACGCAAACGGATGCGGTTATATTCGTATTCGTTCGTATCTGTATTCGTTTTAAAGAGGTTATGGATCTTGTTTTCCTAAGACAGGCGAATACGAATACAAATACGAATATTGGAAACGAATTTTTTGCGAATACGATACGAATACGAATCCTAACTTAACGAATACGAATACGAATACGAAAGTTAAAACGAATACGATTACGAATACGAATATTCGTTAATAAATAAATTATTCTATTTAAATTATTTAAAACATATGGCTAAGTTAGTAGGGTTTTGATCGACTTGCCTATCCCACTCCCACCCGACACCCGACCTCTTCTTCCTTAGCCCGCAAGCCCCCTGCCGTCCTCCTCCCTTTGCTCCTGCCGCCCTCCTCCGGACCTCCACCATCCGCCCACGAGTCGCCGGCCCCCTGCGGCACCCCTCCTTCCTCCTCCAGCCCGCGCCGCCCCCCTGCGGCCCCCCTCCTTCCTCCTCCACCAGGACCACCACCCGCCCCCGCCGCCCCCCTGCCATCGCCCTCCTTCCCCTCCGCCCCTTGAGCTCGCGCGCCCCCCTGCCGCCCCCTCCATCCCCTCCAGCCAGAGCAGCCCTTGCGACCACCCCTCAATCCCCTCCAGCCAGACCAGCCCCTGCGGCCCCTTCCTTCCCCTCCGCCCAGCCAGCCCGACCCACCCCTGCGGCCCCCTCCTTCCCCTCCGCCCCCCTGCGGCCCCCCTCCATCCCCTCCGGCTAGAGCAGCCCCTGCGGCCCCCTTCCATCCCCTTCGGCCAGACCAGCCCCTGCGGCCCGTCCGACGTCGTCCCTGCGGCCCGCAGCCTCCGTCCTTCTCCTCCGCCCAGCCCAACGCCGCCCCTGCGGCCATGTTCCTGTGCCTCCGTTTGCGATCGATTATTGGTAAATTTCATATTCTTGTAATGTGTTTTATGTATGGATTATGTTGTTAGAAAGAGTTAGAGTATGGAATGTTTTTGTTTATGAATATGGTTAATGTTATTGGAATATGCTTGTTTGATTTTTAACTTCAATGTTTGTAGAAAAATAATGAATACCGACCCATCCATGGAGAATGAGAGTACTAATTTGGAAGATGGTCCAAAACACTTTAAGAAGCAAAAAAATTTGAGATCCGAAGTATGGAATCATTTTGATAGAATTTACAAAAAAGAAAAAATGAAGGACAAGGATGGTGAAGTTGAGGTGGATGTATTGTGGGCAAAATGTAAACATTGTTTCAAAGAAATTCGTCACGGTACTGGGGTGGGGACAACACATTTATCAAATCATTATAAAAGGTCCTGCCCCAAAATATCAAAACTTGAGCCTGGTTAGTTAATGATGCATTCATTCACGAAATGCGATGGAAGTAGCACACTTTTGAGTTACACATTTGATGATGAACATAGCCAGATGTTGCTTGCAAAGGCTATTATGGTGCATGGGTATCCTTTCATTATAGTCTCACATGTTGCATTCCGTGCAAACATCCATTCCCTTCGTCCACAGCACAAAATTCCATCACGAACTACAATGGCAAAGTTATGTAAGATGGTTTATTTTGATGAGAAGAAGAAGATCTATCAAATGTTTGAGAATCTTTCTTCACGAATATCTCTCACCATGGATAAGTGGATCGCTTCTGCACAGAACAAGTCTTAACTCTGCATTACAGCACACTTTATTGATGATTCTTGGGAATTGCAAAAAAGAATCATAAATTTCATCAATGTAGATGGGTCAACTGGAGTGCACATTAGTAGCCATTTTTTGTCACGTATGTTTGAATGGAACATCGATGAAAAATTATTTACCATCACTGTGGATAATGATAAGGCGAATGATGTGGCTATCCGCCATATCAAAACTCGACTTGGTGATTCCTTGCCATGCAATGGATTATTTTTTCATGTGAGATGTGCTGCTCATGCCATGCAATCTTGGTATGATTAATTTACATCATAGTTTTTAAATATTTATATAGATTTTATTCTGATCAATTTCGTTTTGTTCATAGGTGATGCGATATGGAGCATGTGATTCGAAGAATGTTTTGATTTAATCATCGATGTATTTGTTTGAATGTTTGTAGACAATTTCTCTCTTTGAATGTTTTTTGGATGTTTGTTATTTGAAACTAGACAAATTATGCTTTGCTTTACATCGGCAACTTTAAATTTTTAACATTACTTTGCAAGATATTTATTTATTTCCATCAAACCCTTTTACAGTTTTACTGCATTATTCGTTATTACATTATTCTATCATACTGAGTTAAATTTCAGATTCAAGTCATAATATGGAAGTAATGCGGAAGTGATCGCCAAATAATCAGGTACGCTTTTATATATAATTTTTTATTGCAATATTCGTTTGATATTCGTATTCGTTCGTAAAAGATTCGTATTCGTATTCGTATTCGTATTTTGAGGATATGGATCTTGATTTTTACATTCGTATAACATTCGTATTCGTATTCGTATTCGTAATATAAAATGAATATGGTTATGGTATGACCCGAATTCGCATTCGTATTCGCTCGTTTGCATCCCTACCTGCCAAGGAAGAGTCAGATCGTGAAAGAACATCCGCCGCCGTGAGTCCTACCTCTCAACAAGTAAAGACATGCCTAATATATTAGAGAGAATTTGCTATTATATATGGAGGGTGTTGTTGGAATTATTTATCATAGATAATCATTGTAGCGTAATTACGGACACTTATGTAATTTGTACTTATCTGCACTATATAAGAGACCCTAGGCCTATTGGAATAAACAACTTCTTCTTTTCTTTCTTAACATGGTATCAGAGCAACGGTCCTAGACTGGGGCTCTTGACCTAATTTCCCTCCACCACCACCAACCGTTCTCCTTCCTTGCGCAGACCCCTCCCCTATCATCCTCAAGCCCCGCGCAAGATCTCTCAGTGCCGCCAGGGTCGCCAGGGGCGCACCCACTGTGCTAGGGCACGCCGCTAGCCACGTGCGAGTTCCAGCACCGCACGAGGATCTCCCAAGGCTGCCAGCAGCCTCAAGAGGGATCCTCACCTAGAAGCGTCACCCTATCGGGCCACGCATACCCTCCAACGAATTGCGCAAGTATTCATGATTTACGTACAAGGTTTTGGATTTTTTTTATTTGCACAAGGCTGCTAGTATCCATGATTTGCGAAGCATGGTCTAGGTCAATCCTATGATTAATTGCCTAGATGCTTGATTAATTTTTTTAAAAGAATATGATTATCTCCCTTGACCACAATGGCTACCATGCCTATCGAGACAAAACCCCTCCATTCGGCATCGAATATGATGATGTGGGGTACTTCTATCAAATAAAAAGGCACAGAAAATTATGTGATATGGTCTCGGGCGTTCAAAGTCTTCATTGGTGGTCAGAGGAAGATTTCAATACTGACCAAAGATCCTCTGAAAGAGGAAGATCAAGAATATGAATCATGGCTTACAGACAACTATCAAGTCATGAATTGGATGACGAACAGCGTCGAACCACATATTGCAGCCAACCTCCTGTTCAAGGGGACTGCTAAAGAAATGTACGATGAATTAGAACAGACATACTCCCAACAAACTACAAAATCGCGTTTAGCATATATCTATATGAGGATTTGGTCTGCATCACAGGGAGAATCTACCTTGGTGGAATATTATCGTCAGCTCATGGGACTTTATGAAGAACTTGCTATATTTCAACCCGTATGTTACACAAAACAAGTAACTGAGAGATCAGAATGGCAGGTGTGTTGTTTTCTTGCTGGATTACATCCTCGCTACCAAAATGTCAAAGAACAATTCCTTACTTCAGATACCTTACCATCGATCAAGGTAATATTTGGACGACTTCAACAAATTGAGAGTTCCACTATTCATGTTCAGCATCAGCAGCTAGCTGAGACATTTGGATTCCTTGCATCTCATGGGCAAGGAGGTCGTTCACAGTTTTGTGGGGGTCGTGGCCGTGATCATGGATGTGGTCGAGGACGAGGACGAGTATTCACGCCATGCATTCATTGTCAGAAACTTGATCATCCTTCTGAAAAATGCTGGGCAAAATTTGGGAAACCATCTCAAGCCCATCTGGAATATGATTATGATAATAATCCAACAGATAATTCTACTCAGGTTTCTGACAAACAGAATGTTCGGCTATCAATATCAGATTATTCTCCTTTAATGGAAATGTTGCAGAGATCTGAGAATACATCCAGTGAGGCCACTCCATCTACTCACCTAGCCATCCCATCAGGTACAATTTCTAACACTACAACTGCACATGTGCCTACTTGGATCATTGACTCCGAAGCTTCAACTCACATCACAGGAGAAGGTAGTCTGTTGACATTATCTCAGCCTTCCTCCAATATAAAATATGTTAGAGTGGCAAATGAGGCACATTCCCCAATAACATATATTGAGGTTGTGGAATTCCCTTCTAAATTGCGACTTGCCGGAGTCCATTGTGCTCCGGATTTTCCTTTGAGCTTACTGTTTGTTCACAAATTATGTTCTAAATTAAACTGTCGTGTGATTTTTTATGAGCTTTCTTGTTATTTTTGCAGATTTTTGGTGGGGGACATGAGAAGAATGGATTCTACTACCTGGACATTCAAATGGACTCTACCTTTGTTGGAGTCGTCTCTATTGCTAATGACCCTCTGTTATGGCATCTTCATCTTGGTCATCCATCTACCAAAGTTCTCTCCATGATGTTTCCCGAACTCTATACTCTAAAGCCTTTTGAATGTGAAGCATGTCAGTTCAGAAAACATCATACAAAGTCTTTTCCTGCTAGAATTGTTTCTCGAAAGTTTAATCCTTTTGCTTTAGTTCACAGTGACATCTGGGGACCCTGTTCGGTCCATGCTCCAGGTGGTCACAAGTATTTTGTTGTCTTTGTAAATGACTATAATAAATGTTCCTGGGTCTACTTATTATAAGAACAATCAGAAATTAATAAGATTGTTCCATCTTTCTTTCAGTTTGTTAAAACTGCATTCTATGTGTATATCCAGATTCTAAGAACTGATAATGCATTAGAATTTACTCAACATAACTTGAAGACCTTCTTTGACTCTCAGGTACAATCCTCCAAACATCGCGTGCCTATACCTCTCAGCAAAATGGGATTGTTGAGAAAGAGCTTCGTCACCTTCTTGACATTGCTAGGTCTCTTTTATGTCATATGAAGGTACCTAAAACTTATTGGGGGGTTGCCATTCTTATTGTTGTTCACTTAATAAATAGAGTTCCCTCATCGGTTTTGCAGCGGCTACTCCTTTCTCACTACAATATCCTAATGAACGACAGTTTCCTTTACCTCTACGCATTTTTGAATGCATTGCATTTGTTCATAATTTCCATACTACTTTTAAGTTGATTGCTCGTGTTATCAAATGTGTCTTCCTAGGGTACTCAAGCACTCAAAAAGGGTATTGATGCTATGATCATATTGGACATCGCTATTATGTCTCGGTCGATATCACATTTTTTGAACAAAGCAGTTTTTTCACTTAACTTGTTAATGGCATACCCTTGGAGTTACCACCACCACCTCCCGTATACACGAGAAGGAATAGTTGACCTACTTCCTCTATTCCTCTACCGACTCTCTTCATGCAGGATGATGTTCCTTCTTCAATTGTTCCTACCACTGCTCGTATGGATGCTCCTCAGGATCTTCCTATAGCTCTCCGACGAACGAAAAGAAAGCGCACTATTCATCCAATAACCTCCTTAACATCCACTGATAATCTTTCTAGTAGTGACAAACAATTTACAGATGCAATGATGAGAGTTTCTGTCCCACGAGATTACAATGAGGCTTTACAAGACCACAGTTGGAAAATGACCATGGATGAGGAAATGAATACACTCACTTCTAGAAATACATGGGACCTAGTACCATGCCCTACAGGGGTAAAACCAGTTGCATGCAGATGAGTTTTTACAACCAAGCAATCTCTCGATAGCACTATTGAGAGGCTAAAGGCTCGCCTTGTGGCTAAGGGTTTAACGCAGACTTTTGGCATTGATTACAGCTAAAACATGGAAGCATATTATCTCTTTGGATCCCGAGTTTGAAGATCCTACTAGATACAGAAGCCTTGTTAGCAAACTACTCTACCTCAATGTTACCATGCCAGACATTTCATATGCAACGAGCAGGGCAAGTCAACATATGGAAAAACCTTGCTATAGTTATTGCCGGGACGTTCTATTAATACTATGTTATCTTAAGGGGTCTCGAGGGTGCGGTTTATTTTACAAGGCAAATGACCACTCCAACATTACTGCATATGCCAATGCGATTATGCAAGCATACCTGAAGACAGACGATCCACCACTGGATACACAATGTTCGTTGGAGGAAATCTTGTTACCTAGCATAGCAAGAAACAGACAGTGGTATCCACGTCAAGCACTGAAGCTGAATATAGGGCAATGGCCCAAGCAATATGAAAAGTTACTTGGTTGACATCTTTCTTGAAGGAAATTGGCTATCCTACAACTACTCTTGCTCCACTATACTATGACAACAAGTCAGCTACATATATTGCCTCCAATCCGGTTTTTCATTAAAGAACCAAACATATTGAAGTTGACTGTCATTTTATATGTGATGATATTCGAGATGGGAAGATATGCATGCCCTACATATCTTCAAATTGTCAGATTGCAGACATTCTTACAAAGGCTCTACCTAAGAAACAGGTTTCCTGGCATAGTTCCAAGTTGGGCATGATTGACAAATATGCTCCAACTTGAGGGGGAGTGTTGTTTGAATTATTTATCATAGATAATCATTGAAGCCTAATTATGGGCATTTATATAATTTGTATTTATCTGCAACTTCTTTTCTTTCTTAACATGGGGAATATATGGGGGTGGAATAGAGGACATTCTCGACGATCGGTGGAAGCGAGCTCTACTAGCACCTTTTTGCTTTGTAGTAGGCGAGTGGTGGTCTTCAACTTCCTAAGACGGCCTAAACTACTAGTTTGATCTCTTCTCCCTACCAACTATATTCTAGCAGTTCATCCGATGTTGCAAAGGATTTTGTCAATTTCAAAACCCATCACAGACATGTGTGTATACAATTATAATGAGCTTTGAGATCATTGGTTCCCTATATATGTATGTGTGTGTATAAATGCATACCTATGTACGTAAGTATGTATTTATATATGCATGTAAGTACGAGCATATAGACAAATCCCTAAATAATGATTGATTACTTCAAACCATGGTTTCTTAAAAAAAAATAGGACATATTGCCACATGCTACAATCGATCAATTTGTACGCTTCCAAGAAATATTTTTCATGAAATAATGAAAACCATAGCACGAATGAGATGATATAAGTTATGGCAATGTAGATCACAAATTATTGGCTTAGAAGGTAAGCATGTTAATCAGATGGCTAATTAATTACAGGGACATTATTATTATCTTCATCAAAGAAACCAAGAGTGAGGACAATTAAAATTATCATGTATCAGGAACTCCTATCCAACCGTAGAAATCAAGCAAACATATAAACAAGCCACGAAACACAAGGATTTATGTGGAAATTCTTTTTGGTGGAAGGAAAAAATTGAGGGGGGGAGGAATACTAATGCTCGCAGGAAGTTTTGGTTGTTTTCATCTTCTTAACAAAGGTATACATACATAGCCCCACGAGGTTATTGGATCCTCAACCATGACCCCCCCCCCCCTCAAGTTGGACATGGAGATTGTACATGTCCAGCTTGCCAACATTCTTCTCAAAGACACTATGGGTTGTCTAGTGAAGACATCAGTAAATTTTTTTTCTTAAATATGATAGAACATGTTCCATTGAATCAATCCTCGCTCTTGTGAAGTAGAGATCGATCTCGGAGTACTTGGTTCTATCATGCAAGATAGGATAATTAGATAGATTTATTGCAACCTTGTTGTCATGATAAAATCTCATGGTTGACTTAAGATTTATCCAAAGTCTATTGGGATGATTTTATGCCACATCTCTACAAGTATCATTGCAACAATCATATACTCTACTTTTAGCACTAGATCTCATGCATACAGATTAATTCTTGCTCCTCCAAATCATAAGATTTGAATCATTTGATATATACAATACTCACTAGTGGATTCTCTAGTATCAGTGCATCCTACTCCTACCCAATCAGAATATATAGTCTTCAATCTCAAGCTTCGCATACTTGGTGAAAATAAGGACATTATTAGTGTTTTCCTTTAAGTAGAACAGGATATATTCTACATTTGGCATATGCATATACGTATGCATATGTGTGGTTAGGTTCACCACATGCATCCCCATTGCCTTGGTGGTATCATAATCTAATCATCACTACTTTAAGCTTCTCAAACCAGACCTTAAGAGATTGATTAACCCAAAATGTGCCTTCTTTAATTTGCAATATTTCCCTAATTTATCATAAGAATGTGGCATATGTAAGTACACCTCCTCCTGGATATATCCATTCAAGAAAGTGTTTTCATGTCTATTTAGTGAAGCTTCCGGCCATGAAGTACAACTAAAGAGAGAAAACCATGCATTTTTCATTTTTATCATGGGTGAAAATATCTCCATCTAATCAATGATATACTATTGACTAAAACCTTTGCAACAAGTTTGGCCTTCTATCTCTCTACGTATCCATCTGATTGGTATTTTAAGGAGTAAATTCACTTTGAACGAACGAAATGGGCTAACAACAATGTTTGCAATGTCTTATGTGTGGTTTTTTGATAAATCCACTTTATTGCCTCTTTCACAGCTTGAACCCACTGAGTATTAACTTCAATCTTAAGACTCCGCATTTCCTTGGAGATTACAAATGCATAGAATCAAGATGCAGAGCATTTATAGTAATTGTTCAGTTTAGAATAATCTATATCTTTGTTAATGGCGCGAGGTGATGTCTGCCTTCGATCGCAATCGATCTTTTTTCAAGCCTTCTCTCGGTGATGGGACTTTTTTCCGCTTCTGGTCGGAGGATTGGTCCGGTAGGGGCGTCTTCCGGTCTTTGTTTCCGAGATTATATGCGTTGGCGGGTGACAAACTTGTCTCCATGGCTGCTTGCTGGGCCGATGGTTGCTGGTGCCCTTTGTTGGTGGGCAATCTTTCTGATCAACGGCTGCTCGACTTCACTGCCTTGATGGCTCTCCTTGCTGAAGCTCCCACGCCCGCTGGGGGCCGTGATCACTTTGCCTGGAAGGAGGGGTCCTTCTCTACGCGGAAGGCGTACTTCTCTATTCTCCCTTCCGCCGAGGGGATGGAGGCATCCCTGCGCATTCACTGTAAGCTCATCTGGGGTCTCAAGCTTCCGGAACGGGTGGGTATCTTCATTTTTGGATTCTTAGGCGCGGAAGGCTCCTTACTCGTGATCGATGTGCCTTGTTGTTCCCTAATGTTTCTCGAGTGTGCGGCCTATGTGGGTCGGAGGAGGAATCTGCCGATCATCTTTTTCTTCTCTGCGACCGTGTTCGTGCCATTTGGGGCGACGTGGGGTGGCTGAATCTGGACCGTATTGTTTCGTTCTTTGAGAGCTTGTCTAACGCCGGGAATCGATCGCGGGTTGACAGGCTGGTCCCCATTGCGAGCCTTTGGAGTATATGGTTGGGAAGAAACGCGTCTTTATTTTCGCATCAGAGGTTCTATTTGGAGAATATTTGTATCACAACATCTCGTTTTTGTATTGATTGGTCGGCCTTGTAGCGTTTTGCGGGTGCGGGGATGTTTACATCCTCCTTTTTGTTTTGCTTCTCCTCTTCCGCTTTATACTCTTCCGCTCTGTAAGTACTCATCTCTTTCCTTTTAATATATTGGGGCGAACACCGCTGAGTGTCTCCCCCTTTTTTGAGCGTCAAAAAAAATATATATCTTTGATGTTGGATTTTATCCTGTGAAGAAGAATGACCGACAACGTACATGTATCCCTTGTTTGGGGTTCGGGGGCATCTACCCTTGGTGAATTTTCAATGTACCAAGGGTAAATTGGTAATTTTACATAGCATGTCTTGTAACCCTAACCCTGAAGTTGCAGTATATATAAGGCCTTGGGGCATCCACATATGAAGTTGCGGTATATATAAGGCCTTGGGGCATCCACATATGAAGTTGTGGTATATACAAGGCCTTGGGGCATCCACATATTATACTACAAAACATATTCACGAGAATAAAAAGAGAGTCATGTGAGAGCAGATGTAGTAGCCACGTAATTAAATCATTATAAGTCCTTGTGTTGTGTGATTGTGTGTATTACCTTACTGTTCTATTTTTGGATTATTTATCGTATTAGTATACAAAAATATACATTGAAGGTGGTTTCTCTCCTTTCATCAAAGCCTCGTGTTGAGGTATCAGTTATCCTTCTTATTATTTTTCATGTTTTCTATTTCTTTTGTATTCATCATGTTATTTGTCCAACAGGTTTCTCATCTATATAAGAGAACCCTAAGGCCACTCAATATGCCATTCATTCATCCATCTCTATATGGTATCGGAGCGACAATAATAGACTGGAGTTCTCGCATCCCACCCAAATCCTAACCCTGACCCCACCCCGATCGCCGCCCCGGCCATACCAGGTCGCTGCCCCGACCCCCCAGGCCGCCATCCCGGTCGCCCAGGCCCCCCAGCTACCGTCCCAGACGCCTAGGATGCCGTCGGTCTCTCCCGTGTGTATCATTAGGCCTCCATGCACCTCTGCGGTTCGAACTGCAGTCGGAATCGGTCTGAGTTTTTACCATAAAACATGATTTAGACCTATAAATCATGTTTTCCGACCCTAGCAAGCAGTGAACACTGATGAGAAAGGTAGTATGAGTCTACACATACAACCAATCTTCCGTATGATCGTGTAGACTCGTTCAAGTCGGTCTACTCCCCGATTGAGTTCCGTTGTTCGGTTGTTTTACCATTATGTCAGAGAACAAGTGTGATATTTTTCATCTGAAGCCTTCAAGGGCTCGGAACCCATCGCTAAGATGGATGGGACCGATTATGAGTTGTGGTCCATGCAGTTTCTCACCCTCATGCAGTGCAACAATAAGGAGCACATCCTGACAGATCCAAAGCCAACGGACAAGACTAGGGCCAATGCTTCTTGGAAGTAAGATGGTGTATATGCACGTGTTTGGCTTTGTGGGACCCTCACCACGGAGACAACCAATGATATTATGAATCAACCCACCGCCAAGGCGATGTGGGACACTTTGACATCCACCTATACTCAAGCGAAGAATGAGGCCAAGATTCTTCAGTTACAGTTCGATATCTACAAGGTCGAGCAAAATGGTCGTCCTCTGCATGTGTACTACTCTTCGCTCCATGGCATGTTCGAGAAGCTTTATAGCTACATGCCCATTACAACATCTACTTAGCAGCAGAAGACGTATAGGAACTCCACGATTGTTGGAGTCTTCATGGATGTACTTGATACAGAGTATGATGCTACACACACAAATCTTCTCACCAAAGCTGTCATACCTCCCATGGAGGGGGCCTATAGCCATCTCAGCTAGATTATCATGCCTTCTACAGCCACTCCTCCACCCTCTTCAGCGATGGTCGCTTCTCATGGTCGAGGAGGGACGATCAAGTCCAGAGGACGCATCCCTCATGGCAGAGGTGGTGGACGTCAACATGGCCCTTGTACTTACTATCGTCGGTCTAGACATGCAGAGAATACATGCTATCATCTTTCATATCCTTATTTCGAGATTAGAATAAATACTTAGAGTCATTAATAATCATATCTGTTAGCATAGATTGAGGACATTATTACATTAATATGCAAGATTATTACATTAATATACAAGAATGGAACGTGTCTTCAAGTATTAGAGCATGTACAACTGTAAGTAACCAATCTGTATTGGGTCATAGTACGCGTATATCAGTGTTCAGGAAATCGGCCGAGTATACCGCATACTCGGCCGTATACTCGTATTCGGTAGCCTTGGCGCACCGAGTATGGTCAAATCGGCATCTAGGCGGGTCAGGCCGCATACTCGGCCGAGTATGCGGTATATGCGGCCGTTTATGCGGCCGATTTTCGAATAAACTTTTTTAAAACCTTAACCTAAATTCGGACATCCGACTTAACGCTCTTTCAATTGATGTTTTTGCTCACTTGACTTTATTATCCCAATAGTTTTGTTCCTTGTACCTTCAATTCTTTATTATTATAATCAAGAATATAATATTTAGAGGATATTAACAATTTATTTATATTTTTAATAATAAAAAATACCAAACCGCATAAAACCGCATACTCCCCGCTTACTCTCCCGCATACCGCATACTCTCTATGCAGTGACCCCTCCGACTGAATACCGCATACCGCCTTCCTGAACATTGGCGTATATACAATAGAATATGTAATGATGAATTGAATGGTGGTTTAAGTCGTCATATTTTTTACCACATTTCTATTTCCAATATATAACTAATGTCAGAATCATGAATTAGTTGACGTACTTAAAGTATTAAACATGCACACAAGCATAAGAAACAAACAGATAAATGCAAGAAGAAAATAACACATGATATTGATGCACATAGGTGTTAAATTGGGCCGACCCGACCAAACCTGACCTATTTTATTTGGGTCGGGTTTGAGCTTGGGCTTGGAATTTGAAAATAAAATGGACCTAAGCCCGACCCCATTAGCTCATCTACTTAAATGGGCTTGAAACGGGCCAACTCAAATCCGATTCGACCCGGTACGATGCCCAATCCTAGATTCCTAACTATAACATACATACGAATACAAATACATATATCTTCGTATACCAAAATGGTATGAATATCCGTGTTTGTTTTAGTGGATACAAATATCAAAATCACATAAAATAGATACAATCGGATAGGAATACATAAACAAGATTGTGTCCATTGTATGAAACCATCTAAGAGGAATTATTCATGAAAAGGGTATATGTAGCAATATCGGACAAAATATGTCCTAAAAAGGATATTGCAGTCATTTTCTAATGAAATAATGTCAGTTTACTTTCAAGCATAATTTCACCCAAAATGTCAATTATTTATACCATAAAAAGGAAAGAACCCAAAATTCATTTTCTCAAACTCCAAAATAGTGAAAAGTTAAAACACGCACAAATTCACAAATTCTATTTTAGATTCCAAAATGAACCATCACCAATCTAATCTCACACCCTTTGATTTCCAGTATATTTAGGAACATACTCTAAATCCACACGAAATTCAAAACATGCATTTTCTTAACTTCTATACCAAGAGAAATTCGAAGGCAAAGCTTCTTATTTTGTTCAAATCCAGATTTCAAGCCAAACCCACTCCATCAATAAGAACACTAACCACAGTCCGTTATTGTATCAAGGCTAATCACCAACATAACCCGTCATTAGTTCAAGCAAATCAAGGCTTCCAGCAAGAACACATCTTGATATCTTATATACGTATTATCTAAAAAAAGAAAAGAAAAAAAGAGTGCGAAGATTGGGACACAGAGCGGAGGAAAAGAGGTAGCAATGAGAAAATATGCTCTATCGCTCGAAGGATGCATACTTCAAGCGACCATAGATTCCAAATTCTTGTCGTTGGCATTTCTTTGCTCTCGATTTATATTTATGTATATCTCTACTTTCTCTCTCTAAATATATGTACCCGCATAAAATTATGGTGATATAGAGATCGCCTTCTTACTATTTGCCATACTTTTTTCCTATCCCAAAGAGAAGAGAGTGACTTCTCTCTCCTCCTCCTGTGTTTCCTTCCTTCCTCTGCTTGTCGCTGCCACGAACTGCCCACAAAGAACAAGTAAAAGGTGCCACCTTTACACCCCCAATCAACTCCATATCTTCGTATCTACGCGACCCACATCGCGAAATCTCTTCTTTTTTACGTGTTCGAGTTGTATTGTATGTGGGTGTTTGTTTGTTTGTTGGTAATACTTCCATGCTCCCATCAAAGTTAGAATTGAAAGGGAAGGAGGGGTCACGACTCACGATCGATACCCATTTGTGCAACTTGGATCTTTCTTGGATGTTGTTGCTTTGGCGTCCATTATATGTGCTACAATGTGCTTTTTACTTGTTTTTGGTGCTATGGAGTCGAGGATTTGGCAGATCAGATTGGGGTGGGCAATGTGGTGTGGTCAATTTGCTGGTGGGGATTTGGATGTGAGGTTGCAATGTGGGTTGTGGAGGGGGATTGATATGGTGATCGAGTTGGTTACTTTTCTTTATCTTTGTTGGTTGCATCCGAGATTTTCTTTCTAGAGTCGAGGGAATTGCTTGCTTGCTTGCTTGTTGTTGTTGTTGCTTCTCACATGGATTGATGTAATGGGAAGGGAATGAATAGATTGGAGTGTTTCTTTTGTTTTGCTTGAATTTGGTCATGTTGTTCTTTTCCATGGAGTTGTGCACGAAAAGAAAGTGTGTGGTTTCTTGTTTATGATCAAAATGCTTTCCTTGATGAGAGGGGCTTACCAACTATTTTACGCTGAATTGTTGTCGGGCATCACGTCACTTCCAGTCCCTCTTTGATTGATTGTTACGGAGAAAACCTGTTGCAATATGAGGGCAAACCTAATCAATGTTTAGCTTATTTGCATAGGGAATGCTAGAATTTTAGTTTCCTCCTTAAGTATGGCCACCTTTTTGTTGAGTCTCCAAAACAAAGAGGTTGCATATACTGAGAAAGGCGTGCCACGTGTTTATCGATGTTCTTGAGACCATAGACGAGTTTTGGGTAATAATGATATCAGGGAATGCACACTTCAAGAGTAAGGCTGGGTTAACGTGTTCATCTTTTTAACATTTCAATAATCATACTTCATTTCAGAATGTATTAGATGTAATTGCGAAATTGAAACATGGTTCAAACATAATTGAAAAATACTCAGACTTAATGTAATTGCAAAAAGGTCTCTGGTCTTCAAGATCATAGGTTCGAAGCATTTGTCATGCTTACCCCCTCGACGGTGGAGCACACACGGAAGTGTAAATGCAGTTCATGGTGGAGCTCGAGGTCTGACAATGGCTTTGAGGTAGCTCACGGTGGTTGCTCGCAGTTCACAGCTCCAAGGGCTTCCACCGAGTTCGGGGTTGTGGCGCACGGCAATCTCGACGAATCTGCGAAGGAGGAGCTTGTGGAGTAGTGATCGAGGACGGAGGGAGGATCTTGTGGTGAACTGTGGTGCTGAGAAGAAGGGGTTAGGGTTCAACGATGGGTAGGGCAGGTGGTTAGTCTTCCTTTTTGGGGTCTTCCGCCTTCTCTTCTTATAGTCGTCGAAGGAGAGGAGGAGACGGAGGGGGAATGATGTTGGGCGAGGCCGATTATTCCTCGGCGGTTGGATGGAGTCAAAAGGGAAGGGAGGGGGAAGGAAGGGGGAGGCCTATTGTTTCAGTTGTTAAGATTTCGTTAAAGGAATGAATACATGTTGATTGTCAATACAAGATGCTTGTAAACTTTAGTCGAGATAGCTTTCTGTACAGGTTATCCCGTAATAAAATTACTTCTTATCAGATTCGTCAATGCGAAATTCCAATCAAATCAACACATGCATGCTTCCCTCTAGCTAGGGGTGCTGATTGAATTGAATCATTCGAATTCGATTGTGATTCGTTCGATAAAAATTCGAAAAAAGTTCGATTCGAAGTAAAATGAATCGAATATGAATTTGACTTGTGGATTAGATTCTCAAATGAATCGAATCTGAATTAACATGAATTCGTTCGATAATAATTCAATTCGATTCGATACTTATATACATATATACATACATGCACATGCACACACATACATATGTATTTACATATTATATACGTACATACATACAAAAACATGTATGCATGCAAACATATGTGCGTGCATGCATGTGTGCATGTGCATATAATTATATCAATTAATGACGAAATATTAAATTACAAAATAGAGTAGAATATTAGTCATGACATCTAGTATGAAAGAAAATATGTTTAAAAGTTTTATCCCAATTACTCATCTTACATTTGTTTCCATGTTCTTACATTCTCTATGACATATATTTCCCTTCTCTTTTTCATTATTTTTCAAAGATCTATCACTCATAAGATAGTGATGATCCCTCTTCTTACGCGTAAATATGACTGAGCTAAAAATGGATCGACTTGATTCATTCCTCAGATGAGAAAGAAAGAGTACATAGATCTGCATCTACTCATTTTCTTTCTAATGTAAACTAACTCCCCCTCCCCCTGCCCACCCCTTTCTTTTGAGCAATCAGCACTCTCCTTTGCGTCTGTCATGGTTTGCGGTATATCAAAATATTCTTCCTCTACCTTTTTATTTTGTTAGTTATCCTTGTAAGACAATCTATAAGTGAGGACTATCATTGTAAAGACATTGATCATCACTTGAATAGTTTACAAATTACAAGTTCTTCTCACCATCATATTAGTTGTTCCTGTGTATATTGAAAATCATGTGTGATTCATGACATTTGTTCTAAGATAATGAAGATCATGCGTGGAGTAATTTTATCGTGCTAAGTTATTTGTTGTTATCCTCGTTGTTTTAAATAACAAGACCAGTTTATCTTAGTTTTCTATAGGAGCTTGGTCTTATGTTGCTTCAACATACAATAGTAAATAACCATAAAAACTAGTAGGAAATAACATATATTTAAGAATTTTATCCATTTCCCTGCCTTACATTTATTTCTATCTTCCCAAATTCACTGCCATATCTTTTTCATCTTCCTTTTCATTCTTTATCAAAGATCATCAACTATAAGGTAGACGGTAATGCTCCTTTTGGTGCGCATGAACACGAAGCCGTGTTAGGTTGAGTTCCCCCTTTAAGTTTGTTGTGATTTATGATATATTAAAGTATTCCTCCCTTGCCTCCTTTTATGAATCTCGTATTCATCATGCTAAAAACTCTCTATTAAAACCCCTGTCTTAATTAATCCAATAAAATCACCTTTAATTCTTTCATTTTATCATGTACTATATTGCGTATAATTAACCCTTAATTATTTGTATTTAATTGCCTTATTTTTATGTAATTATTTTATCACTCAAAAACCCCTAAAAATTAGGTAGATAAGTTGTCTATAATTCACTGACCCTTAAAAAGATAAAAAAAATACAAAAAAATCTCGAAGCCACAAACTTGGTGTTTTTATCCCCTTAAAAATACCCCCAAAAATAGCTTTTGTATAAATGACCTCTTTTGCCTTTTTGCCCAACATGAAAGTTGTAGATCTCGTCGAGACGAGCAACTTTCGTGTTTTGACTTTTTCCAAATTCGGCCTCTAACTATTTCTTTTCTAATTTTCTTTATTTTTATTTTTGAATTAATCTGATTGGGCCATGTGGCGCCCTCTGGGCCGCCCACGTGGCCCGCTTCATCACCTGCCACCCGGCCCTCTCCTGGGTCGTTAGATCATTCCATCATCGCCCTCATCCTCACCGTCCGCCGCCGCTCTATTGTGAACCGTCAGATCTAACTCCAGATCTAATCCCAGCCACCCACTGGCGCCTATTCCTTAGCCGTCTGATCTCTCTGTCATCCAACGCTCCACAACCCTCCATGTCGCTCCTCTATCTCAACCGCTCGATCCGCGAACATCCAACGGTTCTCCACACTCCGCAACCCTCACCGTTGGATCGACCCTCGCCCTTCATCCAGACCATTCTTTAGCGCCTTACCTCAGCCATCCGATCTTTTTATCATCCAACGCCTAAACTCGCGCCACGTCACCCCTTCATCTCAGCCTCTGATCCCATTCTTATCCAACGGCTGATATTGATCCACGTTCCCCCTTTCTCCAGACCGTTGGATCCCCGCCTGATCTGATCACAACTGTCCACTAGCGCTTCGATCCTATCCATTGGATCAGATCTTAGATCTGATCCCATCCATCCACCAACATCCTCCTTTTAGCCGTTGGATCTCACGATCCAACGGCCAAAAGGCCGTCTCCTACCTCCGAAGCCCCCGCTCCCAGGCGTTACAACCTTCGCGCATACTCCGCCCCCTTCCAATTCTAGCCGTCGCCCCGGCCATCCCCTTAAGCTCGTAACGCCTCCCCTACATCACCTGTAGATCCACCTTCCTCGCGCAATCTCCATTACTCGCCCCCATTAACCCCATCGCCATTAAAACCCTCTCGAAACCCCCTGCTCCGCCCAGTAACCGCCGGACGCCTCCACCTATAAACAACGCCCTCCGTCTTCGTTCGCTGATGTCCACCAATTCTTGGGTTTGCTCCTAGTCTCCTCCACCCCTCCGGTGACAGCGGAGGGGCGGAACGTCGAGGTTAAGATGGAGTTTTCCTAGTGTAGACCTGCGGCTTTCCCGCCGTGTATCGGTGGCCTCCGGTCACCAATTGAGCCCCGAGGCCCGGCTGACCTAGCCGGGCGAAGACCCGAGGCTCCCTTGAGCCTCAGCCCAAGCCATCCCCGCCGCCATTCACCTTGCTCCGGCAAGGCAATTTTTTCCCGCATATCCTCCTAATTTTCCCTTGCATTCCACTATCGTTCACCATCCTCCGATTACTCGAACACCTCCACCATATCCCTCCGATCCTCGCCGACCACTTCCCCTTTCTCCAGAACCCCCTCACGCTCCGACCACCTTCTTCGCCACCTCGCCGGAGAAGAAGATCCCGGGCCTCCATTCCAGTCACCCCACGGCCCCCAGCCCACTCACCGTTCACTCCATATGCATGCTTCGGCCTTGCTAACTCCTGCAGGCTTCACATCTTCAATGGTCGGAGCCTGCATCTCCCCGCCGGTCTCGAGCTCCTCCTCCGACAACAACGCTTCGCCGAGCAGCTCCAGACACCCTCGGAGCTTCGCCTGAGCTTCAGGACCATCACCATGCCTACAGCGAACTCCCTCGACATTCAGATGCGACCTTGGCGCACGACGGAGCTATTGGCAGGTCGTCGGAGCCCCGCCTCCTCCGGTGACCTGCGGAGGAGACTAAGGGTACAGTTGCCGTCCGATCGTTTCGATCGGACGGCTGTGATGATGACGCGTGGCTCGAACGAACCTCCAACCGAAGCTGCAGGCTCGGGTCCTACCGAGCCTGGAACCAAGCCTCTCTGTGCAGCCACGTATGTCCGAAGCTGATGGCCCTCCCGAGCCTGGGCCTTCACGTGCCTCGCACGTGAGGCCTGGGCAAATTGCAGGATAGACCCGAAAAGATACGTTATTTACATTCAGGTCCCCAGGCACGTGTCCCCGCGTGCGTACTTGGGTAAATTACAGGGAGCCCCTCCAAGTTTTGAAGAATTGCAAATATGCCCCTACGCGTAAATGGACAAATTACAACCGGGCCCAGGCGGTTTTTGGTATTTGCATTTAGGTCCCTCCAGGGACCTAAATGCAATAATTATCCCTTTATTTTATTGCATTTTTATTACAATTATGCCCTTGCACTGTTTTTAGCATAACTTGAGCATCGTAGGTCCAAATTGCATGATTTTAGTGTCGTTTTGATCCTTATTTTGTCCTCTACATTCTAACATATCTATTTATTCCATTTGGCACTGTTTTAATTTAAGTAATTTTTTATATGAAAAATGGGACCATGCTCTACTTGTCTTGCTTGATTTGATGACCGATTTTTAATGATGTGTTCAAATGAGCTCTAATTTCATTCTATATTGCGTTGCTCTCATTTTAGGTTATAATTGTAGGTATTTCTGACATTTTATTCATCATGCATATTTTCTTGCATTGGTTGCCCATGCATCACTTTAACTTGCATAAAAACAAAAGAAAAAAATGCATGCATCATGGCATCGCCTTGTAAATAGCATAGTGCTTCATAATTTGCATATGGATCTGAAATTAAGATTAAATCACTATGTGCTTAATGAATCAAAATTCAATACTCAGATTAGGCTGTCGTATCCCTGTGTTCGACCTTGGTACACTTACCAAGTATAAATATTCCACAGCATTCAAGGTCTGTGGTTTTTGCTGAACCAAATTCGCCTCTTGTACTACGACTTATTTACTTATATTAAAGAGGCGAATTTTACGCTCATCAAATGGCGCCGTTGTCGGGGATACGGCTTTGCTTAATTCTTGGATTTTGATTTTTTTTATTTCAAAAATTTTCAGGTCCGCATTTCATGCATCATTTCTTTGCATATCATTTGCTGATTTAATGTCTCCAGGTTTTCTAACGCTTATCTTTTGTGGCAGGGCCCATGGTGATCGAGGACGCTTGATCCTCATGGAGGCGTGAAGTCAAGAACTTCCGTTGAAGAGGCCGCAAAAGAACCTGTGAAGGATTTGGGAGATTGTAGCAGTCAAAATTGCATTGCATTTTGTAAAAAAAAAATATTCTTGCATCTGCATATTTATTTTCAATCTTGCATTTTGTACTCAAAAAAAAATCCCCCCCCACACACACACCTACACTGCACATGCACATACTGACCCCCACCCTTCCCCTGTATATTTCACTCACTCTCTCTCTCTATCTCTCTCTCTCTCTCTCTCTCTCTCTTTGTGTATCTATTTTTCAAGAACCCCCTCCCCTTCACCCTTGTATCATAGAACCCCCCCCCCCTAACGCAGATCTTACTTAGGCTATTTGTAGCCTAAGTATAGGGGGGACCTGCCTATTCATCCCTCCCTCATTCTGTCTTCTTATACTTAGGCCGATTTTGACCTAAGTATAGGGGGATCCTCCTCCTCAGTTCCGCTATATCACCCTGTACTTGAACCGAGCCTTGGCTTCATGGCACTTGTGCTATGAGGACATAGCAAATTTTAAGTATAGGGGGGGTATACCGTATATTATTGTATATTTACTTTAGCCTTAGCTCACGTTTTTAAACTTTTTAAAATTTTATTTATTCGGGCTGGGTTTTGGTAAACCTGTGAACTGAATTTTGT
Source organism: Ottelia alismoides (assembly GCA_037367405.1). Lineage (NCBI taxonomy): Eukaryota > Viridiplantae > Streptophyta > Magnoliopsida > Alismatales > Hydrocharitaceae > Ottelia > Ottelia alismoides. The sequence goes on from JAZKJV010001318.1 coordinate 113,105, forward strand.
AAAAAAGTTTTCTTAAAAATTGAGGGATTAATCTTTGTAAATAACTCTTTTTCAAAAAAAAAATTGAAAAATAAAAAATGTTTCTCGAAATTTGACTCTGACTACTAGGCTTAGTAGACATTTTCAGTGAGGGAACCTCGGTCTCCCTTAGCAGAGTGGGTGGTTTAAAGGACACCGCATATGGCACCGTCCTTAAGGATCACGGGTCTCGACCCGCACTTACACCCATACTGGCTGAGAGTGGATACTTTTATTTGAGCCTGGGACAGTCATTGTCTCTCCGAAAAAAATTAATAAATAAATAAAACCCATAAAAATTTGCAAAAGATAAAAATCACACAAAAAAGGAGTTGGTGTATTCCTGACGCATTCACAGTCACTCAAGGCTTGAGGATTTTGAGGACACTGGATTTTTGTGATCTTGAGAGTCTGAGTTAACATGCCTTAGTCATTAGGGTTTTCCATGACTTAAATATCCACACTCCTCTGGTTTGAAAGATTTGAGTGCTATATTGCACTCTTTATCTCTACTTTCAAGAAAATATGATCAGCACAGTCACTTCCACAACTGCATGATTGATGAGCTGAGATGAGATATCACTTGAGGAACTAGGATCAGAGATTTAAATTTAGACCCGATCTTATGATATTCGAGGATGGGATAAAGTTAATGAAGGCTTCAGAAAACCTGAGTGTCAGCAAAAACCCTAGCCAGTATGTGAACAAGATTCATATGCTATCTCTTGATATTTACCTAAAAGTGCCAGGGTGTGATGAAACTGAAAGAAACTTGTTGATCAGTGTACGCCAATCTCTTGGTAAAAGCAGTGGAGCTAGCCAACAAAAGAAATGAAATGTCAAAGAAAAGCTCTAAATCCAAAGTCAAATTCCAAAAGAGCTTCCACCAATGGCGAGCGCTCCCAAACATTTTCAAAGTGTCCACTTGGACCAAGCGCTAATTAGGACCAAGGAGTCGGGCTGACACCACAAAAGGGCCCTGCATCGTAAGCGATACAAGTCTGGGTATCGAAGGTATCTTAGATACTCAGAAAAGACACATCCCGGTGTATTCCCAGAAAAACAAGTACAGACGACTCCAACTCTCTTGACGGAAACACTGATCAACAAAATAATAGTATACATGTGTTGAGTAAAAGGCACTCGAGAGGCCCCTTGTTCCAATGTGAGGGTGAGAAAATTAGACACAATCCCAGTACCTCCATCATCTGGCCGTCCATCAACATTTCAAAGTCTGACAAACTAATGAGACGGTGGACTGAAGCAAGAACCTACTTATTCCCTAGTATTGAGGATTAGGTCTAGAGGAGAATCTTTGGGACTGGAACTTTGGGTGATGCATCGACTCTGCTCTCATGAAATGCAGTACACTAAATGTCATATCCTTATATTATATGTACAAAAAGAGAGTCCGATAATCAGAGAAGTTGGATTCCTTCTGACTAAGGCTTGGATAAGCCCAGAATTTTAGGATCACTTAGGTCAAGGGTCTTTGAAATATCAAGCCTTGTAAATTTTCACGCACATTGTCAGGAATTAATCCGACTCTTTCATTCTTTAGATGCTCGAGGACGAGCATGGTTTAAGTATAGGGGTATGATGAATCTCGTATTCATCATGCTAAAAACTCTCTATTAAAACCCCTGTCTTAATTAATCCAATAAAATCACCTTTAATTCTTTGATTTTATCATGTACTATATTGTGTATAATTAACCCTTAATTATTTGTATTTAATTGCCTTATTTTTCTGTTATTATTTTATCACTCAAAAACCCTTAAAATTTAGGTAGATAAGTTGTCTATAATTCACTGACCCTTAAAAAAAATACAAAAAAAATCTCAAAGCCACAAACTTGGTGTTTTTATCCCCTTAAAAATACCCCCAAAAATAGCTTTTATATAAATGACCTCTTTTGGCTTTTTGCCCAACATGAAAGTTGTAGATCTCATCGAGATGAGCAACTTTCATGTTTTGACTTTTTCCAAATTCGGCCTCTAACTATTTCTTTTCTAATTTTCTTTGTTTTTATTTTTGAATTAATCTGATTGGGCCACGTGGTGCCCTCTGGGCCACCCACGTGGCCCGCTTCATCACCTGCCACCCGGCCCTCTCCTGGGTCGTTAGATCATTCCATCATCGCCCTCATCCTCACCGTCCGCCACCGCTCTATTGTGAACCGCCAGATCTAACTCCAGATCTAATCCCAGCCACCCACTGGCGCCTATTCCTTAGCCGTCTGATCTCTCTATCATCCAATGCTCCACAACCCTCCACGTCGCTCCTCTATCTCAGCCGCTCGATCCGCGAACATCCAACGGTTCTCCACACTCCGCAGCCCTCACCGTTGGATCGACCCTCGCCCTTCATCCAGACCATTCTTTAGCGCCTTACCTCAGCCATCCGATCTTTTTATCATCCAACGCCTAAACTCACGCCACGTCACTGATGAATCTCGTATTCATCATGCTAAAATCAGTCATTTAGGCTCTGTCCCCCATCATCCACTTGCATTTAAACATTAATAGGGCATTATTAGTCATCATACATGTGTAAACAATATCTGCATTCTATCATGCATAAATTGCATTAAAAATCCCCACTGTAAATTAGCCCAAAAAGCCGCTAACTTCTTACATTTTTAGTTAATTCATCCTAACTCCACTTGACCTAAAACCACCTCCATTGTGTGGATATCACTAATCTTATTAAATAAAAAATACAAAAAAATTACTAACCTCAATAAGTGTCAAATAATCCCAAAGTCAAATTTCACATCTGACAGATTAAAATGAGCATATCTCCTACATACAGTGTCCGATTTTGGTCTACTCACTTTTAAAGTACTCCATTTTCAAATACCTTCAAAACAAGACCAATTTCATAAAATTCGGAGCTCATATGTGAAAGATGGGTTTTGGGCCTCTTTTGCGCATTTTAACTTCTTGCTAATTTTGACCTGAGATTTCATATGCATAATTAACTCTTTTAATTTTATTTCTTTTTCAATTGTGTCCTTTGATGAAAGTTTTAATAAGAATTGCAAAAAATCAAATCCTGATTAAAACTGAGATCAAAGAAATTGACCAAGTCCAAGTGTCGGTTGTCGGTCTGTACAAAAGTTGTGCGTTTCTTACTTTTATTTTATTTTCCTATTTTCTTATTTATTAAAAATCCAAAAAAATTAGATTACTGTGTAATTAATTTTCTTCTATTTTATCGTATTTCTTCTAGATTTTTTTATCCTCTCTAAAACTACCAAAAAAATTACAAAATCTCAAAAATACGGTTTTCTATACACATGGAAAGCCGCCAAAAATACCACTTCGTACAGGTGACCTCTTTTGCTCCCGGACCCTTCATGAAAGTTGTAGATCTCGACGAGACGAACAACTTTCGTGAAGAAAATTTTTCGATCCGAGGTCATCTTCTACCTCTTTTGCCCAAGATAAAATCTGAAATTTTTTTGGTGCCACGTGGCAGCTCCAGGGCGTGCCACGTGGCACCCCCACTGTTACTCTCTCCCCAGCCGCACCCAGGTCACGTGCCTAGCACGTGACCCATCATCTCCCACCTCCAGCCGTTGCTGCACAACCCCCCACCCACCTCTGCATGTACGGCCATCAAAGCCGCATGCGCGACCATCAAAGCCGCATGCACGGCCGTAACCTCCGGCCTCTCCCTCGCGCAAAACGGCCGCCATCCTCTTCCCTATAAAACTCAGCCCCCTCACGCTGCTCCAGGCATCCGCCATTACAAGATATTGAGCTTCGGCAGCCACCGGTGACAGCGGAGGCGCCTCCTCATCTCGGCGTGATCCAAGGTCACCTACGACCTTGTTGCTGCTTCTCGCGGCTGCTACGCTCGGCCTCCACCGTAGCATACGGCAACTACGGAGCTTGTCCAGCTCCACTACCTCCTGGGTGACGGAACCCACCTCAGGTAAACTCTTATTCCTTCCTCCCGATCCTCCCCATCCAGTTCTTCTTCTCTTCTTCCAGGTCTCCCCCACCTCCAACCTTGCAAAGGTTGGAGTTTAGCTCCAATCCTTCGCCCTCGTCGTAGGAGCGCCGCTCCCGATCCCACCGCACACCTGGAGTGAACCCATCGCCGTCGTCTTTCTTCTTTGTGCTAACTTGCAGGTACAGCCGTCGCCAACGCCGGCCCAGCGCCTCCGCCGCTTCACCTCAGGTTGAGCTCCTCCGCCGAGCCCAGGCCGCGTCCAGCTCACAGCCGGCCTCCGCTCCTTCGACCTCCACCTCAGGCCGCCTCGCGCGGCGCCGCTCCGCCTTCACCGCCCTCCGCCGGTCGTGTGTCGACCGGCGTAGGGACCGCCGACCGTGCTCCCTTCCGTCTCCGCCTCTCACCTCCACGCCCACCACCGCTTCGCCTCGCCACGACTGACCCTCCGCCTCGCCTCCGCGCGCGGAGGCGCCGCTCTTGCGTGCCAGGCCAGCACAGCCCACTTCCGCGCGTTGGATCGGGCGACGGGGTCCTAGATCCAACGGCCTTGGTTCAGCCACGCCACCCCCTCCGAAGCTCTGCCCCGAACCTCCGCCTCGGGGATCCCAAACCTCCATCAATTGCCACCTAGGCTCGAGATCTCCGAGCCTCAGCCCCGCCGTCCGAGCCTCCCGACTCATCCCCGAACCTAAGCCTCGGTTCTCCAGACCACAGGCTCGGAAGCTCCGAACCTCCGCCACGGTCCAAACCTCCAGGCGCACGTGCAACGCACGTGCCTGGTTGGGAAAATTGCACTCAAGCCCTTGCAACTTTCAGAAATTGCAAATAGAGCCCCGCCAGGGGTAAATTTCAGAAGTGCCCCTCAAGTTTTCATTAATTACAGATAAGTCCTTCTAGGGACCTCTTTGCAAAAAAAATTATTTTATTTACATTTTAGTCCCTGAAACTTCATTTTAGCACATCTTCTCCATCTGGACTCCGATTTTAGCGTATAATATGTCGTTTCGAAGCTCTTTTCATGCTCTACCATTTAGCATAGTTTGTGAACAGATCTGAGGTGGTTTATTGTCAATTATTATTTGCGGATCATCACTGACTTTTGCAGGCTTCTTTTAACATACTTGTGCTTGAGAAATGAACGATAAACCTGTTGCAGGAGTTCCGTTGAGGATTTTAATTTGATTAATCCCTTGTTTTATTGTTGATTATTCCTAATCATTACAGGGATTGAATTGAGGACCAATATTTTTGACTCTCTATTTGGGTGATCAACTATTAACTTAGAAAAGTCATTTTATCAGTGAACTTGGAGTCGATTGATTTTTCTTGGTTACATTATTATTCGATCTGTGATAATATTTGATGATTAATTGAAGTTGTTAATTGAGGATTTAAATCGTGCAAAATCACAAGGTCCTGAGCTGAATTGGTGTTCCCATTCATTTTCTGTGCATAACATTCGCATCTTCGCATTGTATATTTTTGCAAACACACAAATCAATCAAGCATTAATTAATTATTTAATTTGATTTAAAACTACGCAACTAAAAATCTCCGTTCCCTGAGTTCGACCTTGGTAAACTTGCCAAGTAAAAATAGTCCACAACATTCAAAGATTGTGGTATTTTTGACGACCGAAATTCACTTCCTGTACTACAATTCACGAATATTAAAGAGGCGGATTTCGCGATCATCAGTCACCCCTTCATCTCAGCCTCTGATCCCATTCTTATCCAACGGCTGATATTGATCCACGTTCCCCCTTTCTCCAGACCGTTGGATCCCCGCCTGATCTGATCACAACTGTCCACTAGCGCTTCGATCCTATCCATTGGATCAGATCTTAGATCTGATCCCATCCATCCGCCAACATCCTCCTTTTAGCCGTTGGATCTCACGATCCAACGGCCAAAAGGCCGTCTCCTACCTCCGAAGCCCCCGCTCCCAGGCGTTACAACCTTCGCGCATACTCCGCCCCCTTCCAATTCTAGCCGTCGCTCCGGCCATCCCCTTAAGCTCGTAACGCCTCCCCTACATCACCCGTAGATCCACCTTCCTCGCGCAACCTCCATTACTCGCCCCCATTAACCCCATCGCCATTAAAACCCTCTCGAAACCCCCCGCTCTGCCCAGTAACCGCCGAACGCCTCCACCTATAAACAACGCCCTCCGCCTTCGTTCGCCAACGTCCACCAATTCTTGGGTTTGCTCCTAGTCTCCTCCGCCCCTCCGGTGACAGCGGAGGGGCAGAACGTCGAGGTTAAGATGGAGTTTTCCTGGTGTAGACCCGCGGCTTTCCCGCCGTGTATCGGTGGCCTTCGGTCACCAATTGAGCCCCGAGGCCCGGCTGACCTCGCCGGGCGAAGACCCGAGGCTCCCTTGAGCCTCAGCCCAAGCCATCCCCGCCGCCATTCGCCTTGCTCCGGCAAGGCTATTTTTTCCCGCATATCCTCCTAATTTTCCCTTGCATTCCACTATCATTCACCATCCTCCGATTACTCGAACACCTCCACCATATCCCTCCGATCCTCGCCGACCACTTCCCTTTCTCCAGAACCCCCTCACGCTCCGACCACCTTCTTCGCCACCTCGCCGGAGAAGAAGATCCCGGGCCTCCATTCCAGTCACCCCACGGCCCCCAGCCCACTCACCGTTCACTCCACATGCACGCTTCGGCCTTGCTAACTCTTGCAGGCTTCACGTCTTCAATGGTCGGAGCCTGCATCTCCCCGCCGGTCTCGAGCTCCTCCTCCGACAACAACGCTTCGCCGAGCAGCCCCAGACACCCTCGGAGCTTCGCCTGAGCTTCAGGACCATCGCCATGCCTATAGCGAACTCCCTCGACATTCAGATGCGACCTTGGCGCACGGCGGAGCTATTGGCAGGTCGTCGGAGCCCCGCCTCCTCCGGTGACCTGCGGAGGAGACTAAGGGTACAGTTGCCGTCCGATCGTTTCGATCGGACGGCTGTGATGATGACGCGTGGCTCGAACGAACCTCCAACCGAAGCTGCAGGCCCGGATCCTACCGAGCCTGGAACCGAGCCTCTCTGTGCAGCTACGTATGTCCGAAGCTGATGGCCCTCCCGAGCCTGGGCCTTCACATGCCTCGCACGTGAGGCCTGGGCAAATTGCAGGATAGACCCGAAAAGATACGCTATTTACATTCAGGTCCCCAGGCACATGTCCCCACGTGCGTGCTTAGGTAAATTACAGGGAGCCCCTCCAAGTTTTGAAGAATTGCAAATATGCCCCTGCGCGCAAATGGACAAATTGCAACCGGGCCCAGGCGGTTTTTGGTATTTGCATTTAGGTTCCTCCAGGGACCTAAATGCAATAATTATCCCTTTATTTTATTGCATTTTTATTACAATTATGCCCTTGCACTGTTTTTAGCATAACTTGAGCATCGTAGGTCCAAATTGCATGATTTTAGTGTCGTTTTGATCCTTATTTTGTCCTCTACATTCTAACATATCTATTTGTTCCATTTGGCACTGTTTTAATTTAAGTAATTTTTTATGTGAAAAATGGGACCATGCTCTACTTGTCTTGCTTGATTTGATGACCAATTTTTAATGATGTGTTCAAATGAGCTCTAATTTCATTCTATATTGCGTTGCTCTCATTTTAGGTTATAATTACAGGTATTTCTGACATTTTATTCATGATGCATATTTTCTTGCATTGGTTGCCCTTGCATCACTTTAACTTGCATAAAAACAAAAGAAAAAATGCATGCATCATGGCATCGCCTTGTAAATAGCATAGTGCTTCATAATTTGCATATGGATCTGAAATTGAGATTTATCATCCGACGCCTAAACTCGCGCCACGTCACCGCCTGGGCCCGGTTGCAATTTGTCCATCAAATGGCGCCGTTGCCGGGGATACGGCTTTGCTTAATTCTTGGATTTTGATTTTTTTTTATTTCAAAAATTTTCAGGTCCGCATTTCATGCATCATTTCTTTGCATATCATTTGTTGATTTAATGTCTCCAGGTTTTCTAACGCTTATCTTTTGTGGCAGGGCCCATGGTGATCGAGGACGCTTTATCCTCATGGAGGCGTGAAGTCAAGAACTTCCGCTGAAGAGGCCGCAAAAGAACCTGTGAAGGATTTGGGAGATTGTAGCAGTTAAAATTGCATTGCATTTTGTAAAAAAAAATTCTTACATCTGCATATTTATTTTCAGTCTTGCATCTTGTACTAAAAAAATCCCCCCCCCCCACACACACACTACACTGCACATGCACATACTCCTTGTTCTATTGGTTATCCTTGCAAGACAATCCATGGTGATGACTATCGTTGTCTAAGATGACATTGATAATAACCTGAATGATTTACATGCTACGTACCAGGAACTATACATTCAATTAACGAAAGCCCCACACATAAGTTGCTTTGAATTGGTAAATCAATCATTTGTCCTTACAGGTCTGACAGTAATCCTTTCATTCCTACTAATTAGTGTACATGATATGCATTTTCTCTAGACCATGAAAAGGACATTAAATAGACTGGAATGGTGGGATTGGTCATTTGAAAATTAGGATTCATTTCTTGTCTTAAATATTCGCTCCTAGCTATATTTAAAATCGTGTATGATTCATGACTTTTGTTTGAAGATAATATTGAGCACCATGATGCATGAATTGATTTTATATACTAAGTTATTTATTGTTGCTCTTATTTTTTCAAATAACAAGACCGGTATGTATTCATTTTCTATAAGAGCTTGGTCTTATTTTGCTTCAATGTACAATGGTAAATATGATGTATTTAACTTTTTTGTTAATAATATTATATACTTTTAATGAGATTTATATAATTCAATTTCATTTATATATATTTCTTTCATCATAAAAAAAGAGCAAATTTAGATAGCAAAAGATATACAATATCTGTAAAACTTAGGTATTTTCATTCATTGTATATTATCTGTTGGGTATCTTCCTTTATTATGTAGCTTTTCAACTGATCTTGGGGATATAGAAATATATTTTTTTGAATGAAAAATATAAATACAATCTTTAAAATTATTATTTATATAAATAATTATATTTGAGTTGACATTTCAAATTCGAAACAAAATGAATCGAATTTGAATATTCGAAATTCATAATGAATCGAATCTGAATTCAAGTTAGCAAATTCGTTTAAAATTCGATTCGAGTTCGGAGTCAAAATTTTTAAAATGAATCGAATATGAATCTGGGTGGATTCGAAGGTATTCGATTCGATAAGCACCCCTACCTCCAGCCCATCTGAATATTAAAACATCTGCTGGTTTGAGTGTCGATCTCTCCTCTTGTGGATCCGTCAAAAAATTCACATGTGCTTCTTTCTTTGAAGCAACTCAAGCATGTATGAGTACATCGTAAATGACATCCCTTACAATATCATGTCTATATTTAAAGCATGGTAGTTCATGACAATGAACAGCATGTTCCTCAAAAGCATCCAAACATGATTTGTGGTATATTGGGCAAGGCTCATCAGCTGGAAAAGGAGGAATTATAAGACAATACTTGAGGATAGTACGATACTCAATAGGTGGCATATGTATCCCCACTTCCCCAGGCCCCTCAATAGGAATAGCAAGGAGGAAGTCTTGAGCATGGTAGCCAGTAAGCAACGAAAAATCCGCTGCTCACAACAAATCTTTTGATCAGTCAACTACTTTATCCATGTTCGACCGGTTTTTGCCATCAATCAACTAATCGAATGTACCAAGTTTATTATCTAACTAAAATCAGTCGACTTATCATTGATTTAGTCGACAAACTACTTTTTTTAATCGATTAAGTTTTGAAAGATTAAGAGACTTTATTACTATCAGTTGTTAACTCTTAACGACCATTGTAAATCACTCTTAGGGGATATTTATCCTCTATAAGTGCAATAAATAGAATTTTTAGCTTCACCTCACATCGTTCAAGAGCGTGATATACACTAGTTTGATGTGATAAGAGATATTAAGTTCCATTAGATTTATTCTACAATATAGCCATACTTAAACCTAAATGTGTCAAAATTTTATTTGATTATATCTTAAAAGTATGCATTCAACCCATCTTACTATCTTACGCAGTTTAAAATGCTAATTTGTACAAATTAATAATATCGCGTGATATTATAAGTTGATAATAATAGAGAGCGAATGTCAAATCTTTACATGCAGCAAAAGCATAGGTAATATTTTCAGGTATATGTAAATGCATAGGTTTTCCAGAGGTACATATTAAATAATCTCCTAAAATCGTAGATCACATCATGAAATTAGTGGCAATTGAACCTTTGTCTATTGTAACAACTTATCCCCACTATCCTTTAGGGATACAATATCCTTTATTGAAAAAAATAAAGTCAAAGCCATTCTATAGACATTAACACTTATTATTGATATATAAAATATAGGAAAGGGAAGATGTTTCATGGAGCAACCAACCTTAGCTATTCCATGCTCATTTTTCACCCTTTTTTTATTTTTTTGAAAAATACCGCCATGTATTTTTATCATTATCTCACTCCAATATATCGTTCCAAATTCATCAGAACAGAGACTCCTATGCCCTCTATCCATAACATGTAATTTTAACGGTCTTAGAATTGACGCACTCAGCATGTTCTGAATGGAGGTCATAGGAGTCTACGTTTGTGACAAAAATGAAATGATATATTAGAGGGATATAGGGATGAAAGTACATGATGGTATTTTCTAAAAAAATAAAAATAAAGCGATGAAAAATGGATATGAAGTAGCTAAGGTTGGTTGCTCCATGGAGTAGCTTTTCTTATCCTTTAACAAAATAAGATGGAGAAGGAAAGATATAAAGAGAGATGCACAAACATCGCATGAACGCAAGGATTTGGTCGCACATTTTTCATCGTGTAAAAAATGGGAGCCTTGGGAATGACCTAGCCATTCTCGAAATTCAAGCGCATCAAGATATCTTCAGTCACTTCATGTACTTTGTCCGCCCATTTCAACCCTCGGTTTATGTCACACTTGACCTAGAATGAGGTGTGTTTGGGTATTTCATCATTCGATCCCTAATTTTTTCGACACTAGCTATAAGACTAGAATGCTCAATGTTAGTATGAGAATTGTAACATTGAATTCCAATCAAATTCCTTCAATTAAATTGGAGTTCTATCAAATTCAGATATCAATGACCTTCGCCACATCTTTGGCATACCTCCACTTACTTCTTACTGAAATCTTCAACCATCTCCAACATTTGATAATGTGATATTTACCCCATGAATCCTATAAAGTTTGTAAATAACTTCTTGGCTTTTGAAACAAAATAATTCCCTCCTCGACTATGTAAACTTGCTAATTCTTACCCCCATGAACCCCGTGGTTAATCTGTTTGAATCTTGTGGGGGTTCTTGGGATAATTTACAAGATCGACGGAGTAATTACGTGATGAATCTGCGATTCGTCATCTTTATTCATTTATTTTAGCTTAAAATCCCTTATAAAACACCTGCATATAACACTAACTCCATATTCTTACTAACTTGTATTTGTGTGTAAATATTGTACATTTCTCACTAATTTTAACCTAAAATAAATAAAGAAAGAAAGAAAGGAAAAATAAAGAAAATAAAATAAAAAAGGAAGACTGTGTACAGGCTGATCCGAATCCCGAGAGAAGGTCAAGACTTGACCTGATCGAGCAGGAATAAAGTAGGGGGAGATAGGGTCCTCAACCAGAAAATTCAAAAAAAAGTGTTTCCCACTTATTTTGTGTATATCTGTATAAAACTGACACTAATTTATTTGTACCTTAATTGACCCCAAATCAAATAACATTCAAAATCAAAGTTGTAAATAAAAATGTGTCCCAATTAATAAAAATGATTGCACAATTAAATCATGTACAGAATAAAAGTAGCCACACTTGGAAAAAGCCACTAAGTACTAATTGAAAGATCAATTCTGGCTCCATATGATATCAAATTGAACCAATTTCACTTCCATTGAATTCTAAATTAAATTATCTTCAAAATGGCTGTGATTTCATAATTTTTGGAGTTACGGTTGAAAAGTCAGTTTTCTGGGTGGTTTGTGCAATTTTCCCTTGCATTTTGTGCATATTGTATTTGTATGTATATTTGTAAATATTTTTACTAATTACTTAAAATAAAAATAAAAATAAACAAATAATAAAATTCTTAAAACAAAAAAGGGCTAATTTCCCCATTTATCCTTGTATATAAAGTCATATATGTATATAGTACATGTATATAGTTGTTATTTTTAACCAACCATCATAAAAAAATAACATTTTTAAATTCCAATAAATAAAGTGACGAAAATTCAAAAAAAATTAGTTAATAATTTTATCTCTCTTCTATTTTATCTCTTAATTTATCTCTTCCACCAAAAAAATCAAAAATACATTTCAACCTTCATCTCTCTTATCTTCTTATCCAAAAATTCAAAATTCAAATGTTATCTCTTTTCAATTTATATGGCTCCTTCTTCCTCATTTCAACTGGATCAATCTTTAGAGAGAGGAGCCCGATCTCCGAGAGAAATTTCGTCGAGAATTGTGCCCAGCCTCCGAGCCGCCCGGTGACAGCGATTCGGCCTTCGTTGAGGCGATCACGATCCATTTTCCACTCCTAAGGTGAGATCCGCATTTTTCTTCGTATTTTTATCTTAGTTTAATCGTAGTTTAGTTCATCGCATTTTTTTATCGTTATTTTTGTTTTTCTAGATCATAAAAAAATCCGTCGCGTTTTTGATCCGCCATCGACTCAATTTTTCATCTCATCTTCTCGATCTCTCCGCCTTCGATTTCTATCTCCCATGATCTATCAACTCCGACCACGCACGGTGGTCGGAGATTGGATTCGAATCCCTCATGTTCGCCGGATCCTCGTTCATTTTTCTGATTTGTAAATAAACAAATAAATTTTTTTGTTACTTTTCTTCTAACGTTTGTTTTGCAGGATAAATAAAAAATTAAAAAAACCATTTATTTCCTTGTTCTCTAACATTTATTTTGCAGGATCATATAAAAAAACAAAAAAAGAATAAAAAGAAAACAACAAAAAAATTCCCATTCTCTGTTTTATTTGTAAATAAACAAATAAATTTTTTTGTTACTTTTCTTCTAACGTTTGTTTTGCAGGATAAATAAAAAATTAAAAAAACCATTTATTTCCTTGTTCTCTAACATTTATTTTGCAGGATCATATAAAAAAACAAAAAAAAGAATAAAAAGAAAACAACAAAAAAATTCCCATTCTCTGTTTTATTTATCATTTCGAATTTAAAAAAAATAAAAAAATTATTTCTGTTTTCCTTCACTGTTTATATACAGAATAAAATTACCAAAAAAATAATAAAAAATAATAAAAAAGGGGGACGACTGCCTTTCCAGGCGCCCCCGCCCCCGCCGCTGGACCTCCGCCGCCCCTGCGGCCCCCTTCGCGTCAACCACCAGCAACGCCGCCGCCATCAGCCGTGCAATCGCCCCGTCAGACCCACTGCTCCTCCCTTCCGCGGCGGCCGTGCGCCGCTGCCTCTCCGCCACCGCTGGGAGACCGCGCATCTCTCCTCCTCGCGCGGACGCACGCTAACCGCCCGACCGCCGCGCGGCGCCACAAGCGGCGCGACGCTCTACCCCCTTCAATCGCCGCCCAGTCGCGATCCCGTCAGGCCCCATCTCCGTCGGGTTGCGCTAGCACCCCCGCTGCACCGCGCAATCGTCCCCGCGCCTCCACAGCGCGCGGCCGCGCCCAAAGCCTCGGCTCGAGATCGACGTCGCCCCGTGCCCCTCTCCGTGAAGGGCGGCGGCGGCGCCAAGTCCCTTTCCTCTCCCTTTTGGTTCGAAGAAAGAAGAAGAAGAAACCCTAGGGCATTAAAAAATTGGGAAATTTACATCAAAGCCCCCAGAGGTATTCAGATTTGCAGAAACATCCCCGCCTCCTCAAGCACATGACATGCACATGTTATATTGGTAAAATTGTGCCTTCTATCTTGTGATTTATTTTTATTATTTATTTGAGGCAAAAACATTGAACCTTTACATTGCAGTCCAAAACTTTTGCAGTATTTACATTTTAGTCCCTAAACTACAGAACATTATCTTTGCATGCGTTTTTCATTGAAATAAATATTATTTATGATCAAAAAAATTTGAGGAAATTATGCTATGTTCCTGATGTGCATATCTTCTTAGTATAAAATTTTCATTACATTTTGCCTTCATTTGATATTTTTAAAAATTCAAAAAACAGTGTCTTTTTGTCTTCCTGAAATTTAAAAATTCATAAAAATTCGAAACTATCTCAAAAAATTCCAAAAAAAAATTAGAGTAATTGTATTTCATTGTCTTTTAATTTCTGACCAATTTTCTCGCCTTAATTCTTTATAAAACCCAAAAAATTGAAAAACATAAAAAATCTTATAAAAATCATAAAAAAATCTACAAAAATCTAAAAATTTTGATTTCAGTTCCTATTTGTAGATATTTGTTTTTAGTTTATCTTAAAAATAATTGCCAGGTGTTTTGGGTATTTAAATCCTTCTCAGCAGCAACAACAGTTACCTTCTCAGCAGCAAACATCAGAAAAGGAGTTCATTCATACTTATCAACAGGAGAAACAGGAGAGTCAGCTGAAAGAAGATGATCCAAACAATTTTATGATTCTAGGAAAAGTGATTGAAGGACATTGTAGCTTAGAGGAATTAAGATGGAAATCTTACAAAAACAGAGCAAAAACCCCTTTGCAAAAGGATGAAATGGAAGCTGATGTGCAAAAGAAGGAGCAACAACAAAAGAAGAAGATTCAACAGGAAACACCTCTTCATGATAAGAGTAAGCAACACCAGCAGATGCAACCTGATGTTGGATCTTGTACAGGAAATCATAGCACAAAATCAGTACAACAATCTAAGGAGATGTTGGTGGCTGATTCAAAAGCTGCATTGTTGAAAACTCAAGAAATAATACAGCTTGGGAGGCAGCTCATAGTCAAAGAAATTGAAACTGAAGAATGGTAGCAACTGATACTTGATGAAGTCGAGCAACATCAGAAGCACATTTCACTGAATCAAGGGTCGTCAACTGGAGATCAAAGCACAAAATCATTGACCCATGATGTTCAGCAATCCAAGGAAAGGATGGTGGCTGATTTAAAAGCTGCCTTATTACATAAATTCCAACAGGATTCTGTAAGAATCCAAAAGACTTTAGAGAAGAAAACGGAAACAAAAAGAAAGGGCATGCAAACTCCTAAACAGGTTTGTATGCCAAATTCAGAA
This sequence comes from Ottelia alismoides, assembly GCA_037367405.1. Lineage (NCBI taxonomy): Eukaryota > Viridiplantae > Streptophyta > Magnoliopsida > Alismatales > Hydrocharitaceae > Ottelia > Ottelia alismoides. The sequence continues at coordinate 128,377 of JAZKJV010001318.1, forward strand.
GTATTGGATATTCCATCCAATGATGAGTTGGCAGATGATGAAAATGTGGAAGAAGAAGTTCCAGATATAAGTGATGAGACAATCTACAGTTCTGACTTCAAACTTCATTTGAATCCAGGACAAATCAAGATGAGGTCTCCAAAGTTCAGAAAAGCAAAGGAGAAAGCCAAAAGAGGGCACTTTTCTTTCGACATTTAGAAGATCATGTTGGTCACTTTGCATTTGTTTACTGTTGAAGGCCATGTTGGCCACATCTAGTTTTGTAATGGTTCTTGTAGAGGCTACATGCCTCATCTGTACGTCATTGTAAAATCTTTCTTTGATCAATGAATGGGGATACCCGGACCCCCAAAATTACCGGGCTTAAAAAAATACTCCAGGTTGTGCACATTTTCACATTTTCTCACTGTTTGATTTTTAAAAAAATACAAAAATTTCCAAAAAATCTACAAAAATTCTCAAAAATATTTCAAAACTTTTAAAACCCAAAATTATTTTTTTTAATTTTTCTAAGCATTTTTCACTAATTCAGAAATTGGAAAAAGAGTTGGTGAGCATATTCTTGATCTTGTTCCTATTGTTTGTTATTTTTGAAAAAAAATTGCAAAATCAAAATCACTAAAAATTTGAAAATCAGAAAATACAAAAAAATAGAAATAAAAAAATAAAAAATAAAGATTCAAAAAATCACAAAAACCAAGGATAGTTGTCCTTTGAGATTCATGTTTTCTCTTAATTAGTTTCTGATTGATTGAATAACCCTCGGGAATTGTAGCCTCCCTGAGTTCGACCCTGTCCGCTATACAGGTTAATAAGTAGGAAAAATTAAAAAAAAAAATCTTTTGTTGGCACGTGATTTTGGGGAAGAACAACGACCATTGACACATTTTTTTACAATTAATTTTCCAACCTACAAATCCGGCTCAACAAAATTTTGCCATTGCCGGGGAGTTAAAAAGAAAATAAAATCATAAACCAAAAACCCCGAATTTTCATCCTCAACAAAATGGCGCCGTTGCCGGGGATTAAAAAGAAAATAAATTCATAAACCAAAAACCCCAAATTTTTATGCTCAACATTACGTCGTGCTAAAAATCACAAAGGTATTTTACAGAGTTTATAAGGTTCGTGGGGGTAAAATCCCTTTGATAATCGATCCTTTTTTCCTAACATTTCCAATTTCGTTAGATTTTACATATGGTGTTGCTCATCATCTTTTACATACCTCATGATTTCTATTTTGACAAATTCATTTTCTTTCATCTAAATTTAGGGTTTTTTACCCCATGAACATTTGAAACATTTAAATCTTGTTTAATTAAACCACAACTCATATAATCTTTGTAATTATACCATGATCCTTACAATTTTACTATCATTGACATATAAACTCCATTTGTAAGTTTTTGGGGTAAAATTAGTCATTTACGGTCTAATTTAGAGGGATTATGGTGTGATTGTGAAGATTACAGGGGTTGCGGTGTAATTGGACAAGATTTTAGGGGTCATGGTGTAAAAAACCCTTAATTTTCTTCTCAAAGTCCGTCCTTTTCGTGCATATAAGATAATAAAGGAGACTATATTTACATTTTGATTTAAGTACATGAGAATTTCCTCTTGGTAGATAGAGAGAAATGGATATTTACACTAATATTCTTGAGTAATCTCGTATTTATGTACACAACCCTGAGAGATGAGTGTGAGACAGAGTGACTATTCGGAATTTCTTGACGTAGATTCCGAGGTTATGCGGTAGCATCTAATTAATTTATCTCAAACATTTCAATTCCCATTGATGTTTATGGCCCATCAACTACTCATCTTCCAAGAGCTTAAAGGATTCTAGAAAAAAAATCGAAATTGTGCAAAATTTGACGGATTCCTCCAACCACACCATTTCGACAACACCCTCTTAACACACACTAGAATCAGAAGGAATTTTTACTCTCAGGCTCCTACAAACCTTTTCAATTGGATGCAACTTACTCTTATAATATTTGTGATTGTAATATGGCCCCTGGGATTTAACCAACTCTTACACCATAATATTTGTGGGTTAACTGATGTCTTCATTACCACTAAATCTATTGGAAATGTTTGAAAAATATCAAGTATACCCTTAAATTTTGCATCTGGCTTCGAAAATGTTGCACTGCCTTCTTCATCTTCCTCTTTCTCCTCTTCCTCCTCCACTCGCCTCCGCCTCATGATGATCTCGAAACCCATGCGACTTCAATGTTGATGAGCTTACCTCTCCATTCCCCATCACGATCTTTAAAATGTTGTCCAATAACACTGTAACCCTTGTAGTATTTGTAATTACTCTACGACCTCTGTAATCTTATCGTGTTTAACGTTTGTATAATGTTCGTATAATTACAAGGATCATAGTGTAATTACAATGATGATAGCACTTAATTTGTAAAAATCTCATTTGTAAATAGGAAAAAATAGGGCTCCTTGTGCTATTTTTTCGTATTTTTTTGTTTTTCATAAAATATCACAATATATATTCATCCATATATCTCTCTAACATGTCATTCGAATTTCATCTGAAACAGAGACTCTTATGCATTACATCTAAAACAAGTAATTTTAACGATCTAAACGTTATTGTAAGATGGAGAGTATAGGAATCTCCATTTCTGACGAAATTCGAATGACATATTAGAAGGATATATAAATGAATGTATATGGTGATATTTTACAAATAAATAAATAAATAATACAAAAAATGATGCAGAATAGTCCGATCAATCTCTAATAAATACTGGGGGGGGCGAACGACCCCTTAACTATTTTTATATTGACCTTTTTGCACAAAACCCCCCGAAAAACTACTGAAAGAAGCATGACCGTCCCGAGATTAGGATGCGTTGGATTTTATATCATACTTCCTGTACCTTAATTAATTATCAAGAAATAAAATAATAGATATATTCCTTACTTGTAGTACAAGTCACACTATGGGGTCGAGTTTACCTTTTTTTCAAAGGATTTTTTGCAACTAGACATTTCCGAGTTCTCCCAAAAAGACCTATTATGCTCCTCTACATTTTGTTGCAGTGATACCACCATTATATTCTTATAACTAGGATGTATCCCGCACTTCGCAGCGGAACAAAAAATGAGTTGATATGATTTTAAAATATCAAGTTTTACTATTTCCTTTTAAATATTAAAAAATGATAAAAAAAATAATTACGTGTTATGAAAAGATTTAGTTTAGATTTTTCAGAAAAATAAATGCTAGGTATTTATGCTATGAATGGAATAAGTTCATATAAGACAATTGCGGATAACAAGCACCATTGAAGTATAAATGAATGTTGAATTGTTATAATTATACTGCAAGAAATTATATTAAACTAACATAATTATACAGCTATACAGAGTCGGTTTAATATTGACTTAAATTTTAACTGATGTTTTCTTGTAACGAATATGTGAATAAGTTAATAAGAAAGCGTAAGTTAAATAACAAAAGTAAAAATAAATATATTTATAGACACTATATGTATTTTTTCCTTGCAATTGATGTATACCAAATTTAGCTGATTTGATCAGAAGCAAATGTTCAACATCATAAATAAAAAAGATAGGAAAAGATTACAAAAATAAGTAAAGGAACTCGTCTTGAGGTTCACATATTCATAGGAATTATATATATGAAACTGTTATGTTGTAACACATGGGTGGGTGGGTGTATGTGTATAGAGAGAGGATGTGTATATATATAGAGAGAGAGCGAGAGAGGGGATGGAGCCTACTTTATGAAGTAGGTAAACCCATTTTTTGTCACTTTTTTTGTAAAATATCACCATTGATTTTCATCACTATATCCCTCTAGTACGCCATTTCAATTTCGTCGGAAACAGAGTTTCCTATGCTCTCCATCTAGAACAGGTAATTTAATGGTCTCAAAATTGTTGTAATCAACCTGTTTTGGATAGAGGGCATAATAATCTCTGTTTCTGACATGAATGACATATTTGAGGGATATAGTTATGAAAATTCATGGTGGTATTTTCCAAAAAATAAAGAAAGTGACAAAAAATGGGCGTGAAGTAGGTAGAAGTAGGCTCCCTTTCCTCATATATTCAGGGAAGAAATTAGGCCTATATATAACAAAAATGTGAGGGAATGCCTTAAGGAAAGCACTGTGAAGTTGACTTTCAGAGAACTATCATGTGTTTCCAAGATAGGCAAAAGATTACGAACCTGACCTCTATTGCTTTAATAGTTTCATATATATGTGAATATATACGAAATTATAGGTTGTAATACATGGGTACAAGTGTTAATAGTAAAAAAATATAGAGGGTGTATAAAAAATAAAAAAATATAGGGCTAACCTTATAATATCCAACAATACCTTTGTCGTTCACATAAGATATCTGTAGAGAAACTGCTTGTAAAAAAGATATAGGAGTGTCCTATGCAAATATTCTACGGATCACATGATAATCCACGTGAGGATCGGTTATCTTTCACATGTTTGTGTTTGCACAAAAGCTCAGGGGTAATATTGTAAAATTCCAAAATAGCATTGGAAGAAGGGGAACAAAAGCTGCATTTTTAGCCCCAGCCACTGCAAAAAGATCGCGGGGTAATATTGTAAAATTCCCAAAATGGCGTGGAAGAAGGGGAACAAAAGCTGGGTTTTTAGCCCATCCACGTGGCAGTGGTTGGGGCAAAAATCCAGCTTTATATAGTTATATAGATATTAACAATACGTCTCTTTCGATATATCAGTATCAGTGAATAAATGTAAATTTTGCAAAGAGAGAAACGAGTATAATTGCAAAAAAATAGAAATATAAGCTTTGAGGCTTCTTCATTTGCTTTTGGGACCTCTAGAGCTCAATCTTAGGTGTTCTAAGATCACATTTTACAAGATACTAAGATACATGATATGGATTCTGATTTTCTAGATGCTTCGGAGTGCATACATGTCACACATCCATCTCTTGATCTTACAGGTTTTGCTAATAAGGAAATAGTCTCCCCTGAAGCTCAGAATGCTTTGACGAGTTTCCTTTTTAGCAAAATTGTAAAAGAAATGGTAGTTGAGTTTGACATTACTGCTAGACAAAAGGTAATTTTTCATTGTTTATAAGCTGACCATGCTCAAGATTTCCTACTTACTATTCCTATTGATGATTTCAGAACGCATGTCACTTATTGAGTATCGTAGTATTCTCAGATATTGTCTTATGATTCTTCTATTCTCAGATGATGAAGAAGCCTCAAAGAATAGTTACCTCCATTTACTTGACATTGGATTGGAAGATGGCGAAGACCTTGAGGGATCAATTCAAGGAAACGATCGCGGCCTTCTCGCTTTTCAGCTGAAGTTGAATTCAAAAGCCATGATGAGTTCAAATACGTGTTGAATCGATATTGCGTCGAGAATGATACATCAAGTGTTACCAATATTTACCAAGATTGCATGCATCAAGAGACCAAGAAAACCTTGAGATTTAGAATCAAAATACTATAACATGAGCATAATTACACTTCTAAAACTAGAGTTGGGAATAGTTTGGAATCACTTGGATTAGATATTTGTAGGATTTCATATTTGTATACTACACATGAGGATATAAATATAGGCTAGCTTTGGAGAAAATATTTGGCAAATTAGAGGGATCACAAAAACTCCATAAATATCACATATGTACGAGTCAAAGAATCATATATTATCAAATAGAGAATGATGGTGTTTTTTCTCGCATTCAAATCATGTGGGAATGGATTTATGTTGTTTATAGATCATTCATTGGTCTAGACAATTGTGATTCAAAGGGTAAGTATCTTGGTAAACTACCACGATCACATCATAAAACAAAGGGAATGGACTAGTTACAGTAGAATTTGCGATTGTCAGAGGTAAGACAATGGATACATCGCACTAGCCGATGAGTTGCCTGAATAATTCCATCGAATATGAACATGGCAAGGGATTGACAACTATGTCCAATTCACAAAAAGGCCTGTAGACCCAACAATTGAACGATGCTCCCAAAAGACGTGCATAACACCTCAACATAGCCCTACATTGGGAACTCACAAAGTGTAAGAGTGAGTTGTAAGAGTGCGAGACTGCTACTTGATAATTTGAGCTTAAACATGAGGTGGTTGTCAATGGATCCAATCAAACATGCGCCTAACAAGTTGTCAAGATCAGTTTCATCGATAACAATACATGAATCCAAGCTCAGAGATGTTGTACTTGTGCATGTCCTCTTGTACATTTTTTAAAAAAACCCTCGTGAAGAGCCACAAAGCACAATCTAGTTGGTTGCATCATTTAATTCGAAGTAATTGATACCAATGTGTACAAATAGTTTTGCCTATATCAACATATATAAGTGATTAACTCTAACATGAACATTTTAGGGAAGCTTTGAAATGCTCTTTTTAGAGAAGTTAAATCATGTATTCTTTTTAGAGACACCCGAGGAACATGTGAAGTAGCTATACGTATTCCATATATTGCTTGCTGTATAATTATCTTCTTTAATTTTACTCAATAAAAATGCATATTTTCATATCTATATTTATACAAAATTAAATAAAAGGATTGACATATTTTGGAGTAGAAAAATTTTCCAATTATATAGAACGTTAGTATATTTTCATTTGACTTAAAACTAACGTTCAACATTGAATTGTGCATGTAAAAAATAATATTAAAAAGCTCGGCAACACATTTAAGTTTGCTTTTTTCTGTTAAGTTGATTATTTAACATGTAGAATTCACAACACACAACAAATGATAAGAGGGGCAAATGAAGATGTTTTCAATCAATGGCAAGAACAAAATGATTCTACATATGTAGATAAATCATTAATATTGTTATGTTTACAAGCAATCATGACTGCTTGCAAATACAACACAAGATTGTTTACATGCTCTTCAAGAGCTTAAAGCTTTAAATATGTCGCATTTATTTAAGGATGCAATTTTCTTTAGTTGATATCTTTGCGACTTTCATTAGAAGCTATTTGAAAATTAAATTCTATCTTAAATAACAAGGTCACATGAATGGAAGATAACATATGGACTTATGTAAGAAAGTGGTGGAGTGGATGGAGCACAAGCTGGTTAGTTGGAGGGCCACCTGCTTGTCGCGTGGTGGGTGCTTTGATCTTTTGAAGGCGGTCTTTTTTGTGATACTGGCCTTCTTTCTATCTTATAGGTTGCTCCCAACATGTGTGTGTCACATACTTGAGATCGTGATGAGATGATTTTCTGGACAAATTATAGTTCTGACCAGGATCTTGCACTTGTTAGTTGGAAGACAATGATGCTCTCTGAGGAGGATGGGTGCTTAGGTGTGCGTAGTTCAGATGTCATGAATAGGGTGTTGCTTGCGAAATGGATCACCCGGATTTGGGGTGATGGCTTTGACCTAGTCTGTCTCATTTTGAGGAAGATTTATAGGGTCTCGACAAGTCTTTTGTGGAAGCCACGATGAGGGCATGCACCATAAACTTATGGAAAGGGATTTGTTCAATTTTGCCACAAATCGCTACCTCAATGATGCTAGTGTTGGGGGATGGTCATTCCTTCCACTTTTGGCAAGATGTCTGATCTGTACATGGGGACCTTGCATCCTGATTCCCACAACTTTTTGCATGGCAACAAACATAAACTTTCTGGTGATGGAGTTAGGAGGCTTGGTCTGACAGGATTTGATTTTCAAATTTTCATTCTGAGCTCTCAGATAAGCAGGTGGTGGGTATCTAGGATCTCAATCCATCTTTTGCATTGTAGGGCCTGAGGGTGGAAGTAACCCTTAGCATTGGTGTGGTGGTCATTTTCGGTGAGGAAGGCATACAAGAAGCTGCATATTATACTTGGTTTCAACCCAGACATCATCATGACTTCACTGGGACTATCTGATTCCCACAACTTTTTGCATGGCAACAAACATAAACTTTCTGGTGATGGAGTTAGGAGGCTTGGTCTGACAGGATTTGATTTTCAAATTTTCATTCTGAGCTCTCAGATAAGCAGGTGGTGGGTATCTAGGATCTCAATCCATCTTTTGCATTGTAGGGCCTGAGGGTGGAAGTGACCCTTAGCATTGGTGTGGTGGTCATTTTCGGTGAGGAAGGCATACAAGAAGCTGCATATTATACTTGGTTTCAACCCAGACATCATCATGACTTCACTGGGACTATCTGGGGGTTGAGGATCCCCAATAGAGTCAAGATCTTTCTTTGGTTCTTTGAGTAGGATCGGTTGATGATAGGAGCCATACAAGCCCACTTTTCAGATGGGTGGATGGCATCTGTCCGAGATCTGAGGTGGATCTTGAAAGTTTGGATCACCTTTTCTTCTTTTGTCCCAAATCGGTGAAGATATGGGCTGAGAATGGGATTCCAAATGTTGCCACTGTGGATGTCGGGCAATTCTGAGCATCACTAGGGACTTCTGAAAATACGGGAATGGAGGACACGATTCATGCGGTGTCTATCCTTTGACTTTGTGGAGAAATGATGTCGTGTTCGGAGGGGAGAGACTCCATGCAGAAAATATTTTGGTTCGTGTCAAAATCCTTCAGGATTCTTGGACCTTATAAATTTATTCTAAACATGTGAATATAAAGTTTTTGGGATTTTTACCCGGCAGACCCTATAATCTTTGCTGATGACCTCTACGACCTTTGAAACATCGATATTCCTCTCTACGATGCGTCACCTTTTTTCCTTTAAAAAATGGTTGGAGATTTTAGAAGGGCTAATGTGTAAATTTTACGAGGGGTGTGGGTGCAACTACTCTAACCCAAAAAAACAAAGGGGAGTTTTAATAAAATTCATATTATTTTAATTTATTTTTGGGGTGGTAGTAAGAACATGAATATTGATTAGGTCAGTAGTAGGCATCAACATTTACTGTCACTATACATATCGCCACCCCATCACCTTCACTCCCACAAAACAAACACACAGAACCCACCGACACCTCCGCCATAGATAGCACCACCAACCACCCCAACTACGCCCTCGAAGCAGAACCCACCCTCGAAGAACATCCCCCGTGCTACGCCCTGATCCCCCCTCGCCTGCGGCAATCGATCTCGGCTCAATGGGCAGCAACAAGGCTCTGCCGCTGGTGGCGGCGGCGGTGATGGTGGCGCTACTGGCGGCGGGGGCAGAGGCGAAGAAGCCCAAGGAGAAGGTATGCGACAAGGGGTGGGAGTGCAAGAACAGCATCTACTGCTGCAACGATACCATCACGGACTTCTTCCAGGTCTACCAGTTCGAGAACCTCTTCGCCAAGCGCAACTCCCCAATCGCCCACGCCGTCGGTTTCTGGGACTACCAGTCCTTCATCACCGCCGCCGCCCTCTACGAACCCCTAGGGTTCGGCACCACTGGGGGCAAGCAGATGCAGATGAGGGAGGTCGCCGCATTCCTCGGCCACGTCGGCAGCAAGACCTCCTGTGAGCGGTTTTCTCTCAAAAGGATTGCTTTTTCTGAAATGAAATGTTGTTATTTTGCGGTATGGTGTCTGTGGAATGTGGATCTGGTGTTTTGGCGTGGGAAAGATGCGATCTTGCCGTTAAATGGGGTGGTTCCCTTCGATTCAGTTCGTAGATCTGGGAGTTGGGGTGGTGGGTGGAACAATATATTATTGGATTTTGACTTGTGTGTAGGTAGTTATCGGGTATGAGGCATGGCCTCAAATTTCGGCAAAATTCGACCAGTAGGTGATCGAAATCCGACCGAAATGGCCGATGTCGACCGAAATTTGGGGGGCTTAGTTCAAAAACATACCGAAATGACCGAAATTTTGGTCCGAAATTTCATTTCGGTCAGTCTCCGAAACGAAACCGAAATCCGACATTTAAGGCCTTGGTATGCGGATTTGGCGAGGATTGGAGAATTAGCAGCTGAATTCAGATGTTTCTTATTCATATCTTAGCGTTGTGTAATGATATTATGTTTAAGTAGGGAAATATGAGAAAGAGGAAGAGAGATTTGGTTGGACGTGGTTTGGGTTAGCTACTGAAACAAGCCTTGTTTTATCGCTAAATCACTGTTTGTTTCTCTAGAGGAGAAGACATAGAGAAAAAGGAGAGCTGGGAAAGCTTTGCCATGGAGAGGCACAAAACTCTCAGTAATAGGGGGCAATGTCTTGGTTTATGGAAATGTACTTGCAGCCTAAGAAGGTAAGGCGAATGCATTGCTTTCTTTTACTTGTTTTGTAGGTTTAGAATTTTGACAGTGAACGGAGATTTTGGTATGGAATTTAAAGATGGAGTTTTGACCGAATGAGATGTGATGTGAGTGGTGGTGCATTTAAGGGATGGGAGAAGGAGAAACCTATGCTTCCTCCTTTATATAAAACTGCTAGCATTCTCTACAGTGGACGAACTGGGTTTTGAGGGAAAATAAATTCCCTTGTGATGCCTGCTTAGAAAAGGAATCAAACGGAGCACTTTTCCCTTGATTTTCCTTTCTATTTCACTCAAACATCTTCTTTTCTTTACCAATAAAGAAATAGAATCGAAATGAAGATCAATTTGTTAGCTTTTCACCCTGCCTTACCTCGCTTTTAGGATAGTAAATGGACAAACTCCACTGTACTTCTTTGCTATGAGGCAGGCATATGGATATTTTTACTTTAAAATGTGTTCTGTGAAGCCATTCCTTTGCTGGAAATTTCTCCACCTTAAGTATAAGTTGAGATTATCAAGTAATTAGATTAGGATAATAATCATAGAAAAGTTTCGCCCCTGCCCTATCCTGATTTTTGACATGATAAATAAGCTTAGATATACTGGTTATTTTAGTTATTAATCAACATGGTAGCTAAGTGTTTGCTTTTAGATGAATTCTCTTCTGAGAAAGCTATTCACGTGCTTGAGGTTTTTCTCCTGCGAGGAATAAATCAAAGCCACTGTTAGGGGCATCCTCTTCCTCCTCATTCTAAAAGTGGTATCATGGATGTCATAACTTCACTATGTGAAGTTACCTTTGTAAACCGTTACCACATAACATCTTGTTTGTCAGCTCTCTTTTGGTCAAGGCTTTAAATGTTGGATTATTATTTCCTTTCGGTAAAGCCAAGAAAGATAAATTCGTTGGAATTTCGGTGAAATGCCATGAAAGTGGGGAAATTACTTGAAAATACATTTTTCTAGAATTATGATTTCTAATATTCTTTGACTCGATAAATGAGATAGAAATGCATCGTTTTTTGTTAATAGTAAGATATTAACATGATATGTTACACTAAATTTCCATCCAATCGTTCTAACAGTTAAAAAAGTAGTATGTTGCTTAGAACCAGAACCAAATTTGGAGCTAAAAGTAGAAGTCATTACTTTTACCTCTTGAACATGAAGAGAATGGTGACATGTGCAATAATAACAAAGAAAAATATGGGCCAAGAAAGAGCACCTCTTCTCTAAAAATGATGTAACATATATAATAATTGCTAATCAGAACATATATATCGAAGATTCAAAATAAAGAAAGAACAAAAGATATAAAGAACTTCAGTTAAAACTTGAACTTAACTCTTAAATCCTGTTCCTAATAGATTTGGTTTGTATTTAGATCTAAAATTTAGAAACTAATTAAAGAAACACATTTAAACAATATAAAGCACTCTAACAACTCAACACATCAACGAATAAATAAGTGAAAATTCATTAATACATGCAAATTTCGATGAAATCGAAGGGCAGATTCTCTTATTTTTGTTGTTTCGCTAAAGCATCCTATTTCAATGAAATTCCGTTGACATTTTGCTGATATTTCGTTGAATTCTTGGAATGTTTTCATTTCCGTGACCTATGCAAATGGAATTTGAAGCCATGCTTTTGGCTGTCATGCAGCATCCTGTATGCAAGCAGCCTTTGTGGTGCCACAGACTAGTGTGCATGTCAGTCAAAGGGCAGTAAGCTCCCCCAATCTATTTGCATGTTCTAGTTTTTTTCACTGACGACTGATCACCATCATTATAAGGCCACTTAATTTTTTTATAAGTAAGAAAGTGTATATTAAAAAGGAAGAAGATGTGTACAAAAAAGGTACAGCTTCATGGAAGCCGACAATTGTTCAGGTTCCTAAGAAGAACAAAAAACTTAGGACCCTAAAAGTTACTTTGCGATGAATTCATAATTGTAGATGGCTCTGTTAAGAAACAACGTCCTCTGAGTTACGGCGCGACGAGGTCCACCTACAGTTGCGCTCTAACCATAATGTCTTCACCACAACAACAATGAGAATTGACGCCATTTTGCGAATATTGTTGTCTCGGATATTCGCCACCCAATTGATAGCAAGTGGCAGTGAAAGGCTGGGGGGCACGACAACCCTATGACAATGCACGCCCGGAGCCAGACGGCGGGGGAGTACGGGCAGCCAAAGAATAGGTGTTCATGGGATTCAGGCGTGACCCCGTAGAAGTAGCAAAGACGGTGATCACACAACCCAAATCTTGCAAGACGACCAGTGGTAGGTAGCCGGCCCATAGTGGCACGGTATAGCACGCATGCGAAGCTCGAAGGGGTGCCATGCATCCAGATATTGCGGGCCCACGGAGGCGAAGTAGCTCTTTCACGAAAAAGGTCATAGGCATCAGCGAATGAGAAACCTTTGGGCGAACGAATCCAAACGTAAGGATGGTTGCCACCAGCGATAGCATTCCGAATAGAGCTCCTAGCGGCCAGCATAGCCCGCCACAGCCGAGAGGAAGAGGTGCCGGCCTGCGCCTCCCAAAAAGAGCCCGAGCTAAGATGTTTTAATTACTGGCCCATATGATTGTCTTAGCATATATTGAGCGCTGTCTTCATTTTGTTGAAGGTTTGGGGTCATTTGTGGGTCGGCATAAGGTGCTGGGTCTTAATTATTATATTTTCATAGCCGAAAATATGGGTCTCCTAAAATTTGTTCTCTGGAAAGCGAGTACTTAGCTTTAAGTTGTCGATGTGATAATTGATGGGTTAACATGTCCTCGGGATTTTGATATATTGCAGGTGGATATGGAGTCTCTACTGGTGGTCCGACAGCCTGGGGCTTGTGCTATAACCGTGAGATGAGTCCAAGCCAAGATTACTGTAATGAGGGTGTCCTTGATTATCCATGCACTCCTGGAGTTCAGTACTATGGCCGTGGTGCTATTCCCGTTTACTGGTATGCCAATAACATGTTACTGTATTTGTTTTATATGCTCCCTTCATTGTCACTGCTCTTGTTTACATAGCTGTATCAGACAGGTGGTAGTTTAAGGAAACATTGACATGTATTTGATATCATCAATTTGGTTGTTGTGTCATTGGCAGGAACTACAACTATGGGCTGCTTGGTGATGCCCTCAAACTTGACCTTCTGAACCATCCCGAGTATCTCGAGCAAAACGCCACAATTGCCTTCATGGCTGCCATGTATCAGTGGATGTCAGCACCCAAGAAGAAGCAGCCATCTCCCCATGATGCATTTGTGGGTAACTGGAAGCCGTCAAAGAACGATACCCTGAACAAAAGGCTTCCAGGCTTCGGGATGACCATGAACCTTCTCTACGGAGACTCCATCTGCGGTAAAGGCTACGTGGACTCCATGAACACTATCATCTCCCACTACCAGTATTACCTCGACCTCATGGGTGTCAGCCGTGATAACTCGGGGGACAATCTGGACTGTGCAGAGCAGGTGGTGCTCAATCCGTCAGTCAAGTCTGATACCGATGCCTCTTCCTAAGATTGTGTAGAGCTCCCCAAGCCTATTCGTCCCATACAACCACGGGGAACGGTACGAATAAATGATCTACTGTTTGTTATTCCCATCATGGTATTCTTTTGGTTTGTGCATGTGTCTAAGATATTCGAGTCAATGTCGTCCGGAGTGAAGAACCCAGTGTGAATAATAAGTGTGATATTATTCGTTCCTGAAACAGGTATGTTAGTTACCGATCATTTACGTTGTTGGCAGTCGTATATTTATTATGAATCTGTAAATGGTTTTGGAGTAGTTACCAGTAAGTAATGTCAGGGTTTGCGAAAACAACACTCTTTTATCGTGTGATTAGCTGAAGATACGGTTAGTACATGATGGTTTTCGTATATTTGTCAGTGGAGTTCATCTGCTCTGTTTCTAAATTTTGATATGCGTATTCTAATGATCTACGGAAACTTGCTTCATCTGAATGCTTAAAAAAAGAAAAACAAAATTGTTTGAGAAGCAATGGAGAATCCATCCTTCGAAGGAGATTATAATTTATAAACATGTGGTTCCAGGCTGCACAATTTACCAACCCATTGTGGTCAACTTTAACAATCGAGTTGAGTGGGAGTGTTCACGATTATTTTTACAGTAAAGTATACAAAAATCTCTAAACTTTAAAGAAGTAACAATAAATAGATACATGATCTTTAAGATTTGTCTCAATGCGGATTTTAGTTGTGATTTAAGGTTAAAAGGGCCAAACGATCAACTAAATTTTTAATAGGCAAGGATCAAATTGAGATAAATCTTAAAATTTGAATATTACATTATTATTTTTTAACGTTCAGTTACGACATTCAAGTGTATAGTTCTCGGATTTTTGTGTAATTTATTCTTATTTTAAACAAGTGGCTTGGTTGTTGGCAAGAAAACTACATTTGAACAAATTTAAAAATGAGAAACGGAATGTCCAATATTTGCCAAGGTCATTTTCTTTGGTCTATGTACAGCTTCAGTGTCGCGCCATTTTGATGTATAATTTGCAACGACAAATGATGGGAACTCAACAACTAAGTTGGTTTGAACCAAAAGAGCGATCTGGTGGTAGTGCAGTATGCCTATACCTTAAAGCAAGGTTTTAAAAATCGAACCGAACCGGCCGGTTAAACCAAGAACAGGAGGAAAAACGGTCCAACCACCTGATTTTTATTCGAAAATAGAAATCAGTCAAAATCGATCAAAACTCGGTTGGACTGCTTAAACCTGATTGAATCAATTGAATCAAACTATCGGTTCAACCATCCATTTTTTTGACAAAAAATAATTTTCAATAAGTTAACAAAATACAAACTTTTCAGAAATATTCATAATCTAGTCTCATTTTAACCCATGGTATAGTACCCCTTTATCTCTTCTCATTCACATGTGTCAATGACTCATTATCGCCGGTCACTTTCTGCCATATGAGCATTGCCTCTCTCTTCCCACATTGTTTATAAGTTGTCCACTTAAAACTATAACAAACGAAGAAGACGCTATCAGTCATACGATGAAAAGTAATAAATTAACACTTGTCGTTAATTAGAGTTTAAATACTTTTAAAATTATTATTTTTGCATCACATATATTTATAAATTTTACGAAATATGATTATTATGCCATTTCAAGTTTTTTTAAGAACATTTATACCATCTTTTAAGCAATTTCATTTGTGCCCCTTTATTTTCTCAAAAAAATTACAGTATCATCCTTATGTTGGTATAAAATGGGAGCACACGTGTACTAATAAAAGGCCACTATTATTGATTTTGAAAAAATATAGGAGACACATGCAATTGTATTAAAATAAAGATATAAATGTTATTGGAAAAACTTAGAAGGACAAGAGTAAACAAATCCTTCAAAGATATGATGTAGTATTTTTCATATTTATTTGTATGATATATCGATCTTACTTGGTTCGACCCGGTTGAAGTGCACGAACCAAATCAACAATACAACGGTTTGATCTTTTCTGATTTTTTGAACTACTGGTGTCATCATCTGTTCGATTGGTCCGTCCTATTGGTCCGACTATAAAAACCAAAAATCGATACATGCCCGATTTGATGTCCGGTTCAATTTTTAAAACATTGCCTTAAAGGGCTTGGGTTTGAATATCAAAGGGACGCTCCAGGCCTCCGAAATTATCGGACCTACTATTAAAAAAAGTTGGTTTGAAAAATGAAGTAAAGGGACGTGCATAGAAATAAAAGAGATTTATAGTACGACCCCCTAAAATTGTGTCCAATTACAGTATATCCTTTATGAACTTCATAATTACATTAAACATCCTTATAATATTGGGATTTTTACCCAGCAGACCCCGTAATCTTTTGCAATTACCGCTACGACCTTCGAATATCGTATCCTCCCTCACCCCTATAAACTTGCTCCGTCTTACCCCACGAACCCTATCGTTAAATTAATACATCTAAAGTTAACTTTCTTGAGTTAGAATGAGTTAATCTAACCGATCTATGATCGAACAACTATAATTAACCAAAAATAAAAAAAATAAAAAAGACGGTTCTGCAAGGGTGGGGGGGGGGGGGCTCTGCAGGTGGCGGCGAGACCGCGGGTGGGGGGGGGGGGGGGGGGGGGGGTTGACGGCGGCGAGATCGGAGCAGGAGGTGGCTCTCCAATCGGCGTGATGCAGGCGATGAAGCTCCTCCTGCGCTCCATCGCGCGAGCCCCTTCCGTGTGAGCCTCTAATTCTGCGCTCCATCGTGCGATTCCAGGAGCAGGCGGTGGCTCCGATCTCAGTCCAGGCTTGAGGCCCCTCCATGCGCGAGGAAACACTCTACGATGAGACACTCCAGGCGGAGTCGCCTTCAGTTTCAGACTCCAAGCTTAGTGCCTCCAAGTCCAAGTCCTCCCGTAGCCGACCCCTCCTCATCCGATCTCCCATGGCGGGTTTAGCTCGTGCTGCACAAGCTTCGGGCGGCGAGATCGGAGGGGGGCCTCTGCAGGGGGCGGCCGAGACAAGAATGGGGGGGGGGGGGGTCTACAGGGGGAAGCAGCTGGACCCGGGGGGGTGGGATGCAGGGGGCGGCGGGACGGGGGGAGGAGGGCTTCAACGGCGGCGAGAGGGGGGTCTGCAGGGGGAAGCAGCGGGACCCGGGGGGAGGGGACTCTGCAGGGGGCGGCGAGACGGGGAGGGGGAGCTTCGACGACGACGGGGGGAGGGATCTGTAGGGGGAAGCGGCGGGACCCCAGAGGGGCGGGGCTTTGCAGGAGGCGACGAGACGGGGAGGAGGGGGGAGCTTCGACGCCGACCGACGGAGGAGGGGAGTTTTCGAGCAGGGGCGGCGGCGAACTAGAGGAGGGGACGCTGTAGGGAGGCGACGTTTTCAGATGTAGGTGGACGATGGGAGGGAGGGAGGGCAGCTGGAGGTGGAGGGTGGGAGGGAATGGCATTCCTAGTAAATTAAATAAATAAAGAGGGTAATATGGACATCTTTTTAACAGAATCTGGTAACATTTAACGGACAAATGGATGTGGATTAACCACAGGGTCTGTGGGGTAAGAGTTAAGAAGTTTACGGGGTCGAGGGAGGAATTACGATGTTTCAAAGGTCGTAACGGTAATTGCAAAAGATTATAGGGTCTGCCGGGTAAAATCCCTATAATATTACTCTATATAACCCGAACCTTGCCCAAGGGTTATGATGCAACAGTTAATAGGACTAAAAGAGTGCATGTGCTATGTTGTAACTAGGCAAGAATTTAGGGGTCGTGGTGGGAAATTCTATTGATATAATTGCAAAAAGGTCCCGCATTTATAGGGTAAAGTTGGATTGATTTCTGTTCTAATTTGTCATGCCATTCTTATACGGCACCTTTATCAACTGCCATTCTTTAACTCCGTCAAATTAATCAATTATAAGACGATTTTTGTAATACCTCGACCCTGAAAATAGTGTCAAATCTAAAACTCATGAAGTGTGGGTGTGGTTTATAAGTGACAGGGACTACTACTTCACAATTTGGGCTTAAGCATTTTGAGTGGTTGCTAACGGGTCCACCTAGGCGCATACTCAATAAGATGTCAGGGCCAGTTTTCCTCGATAACGGACTGGGGATCTAAGCTCGGGACGTTACAATTTACCCGTGAAAACTATTTGTTAATCCATCTTAATTATCCTCCCATATCTTTTAACCTTAAATCCGGTTATTTATTGCTTAAACTCAAGCCCCAGTGAACCCAAGGAATGGTTTGGTGGTAGAGCAGTGTGTCTCCACTTTAAAGAACTTGGATTCGAATCAACTGAAGATATTTCGGACCTCCGAAATTACCGGACCTACTAAAGAAAGTCAAGCCCCGGTGGCTATCAATGATTGACCCCACGCACTCTTCGTTCTCACCATTCAGCATATGGCCTCAATCCACGACACTTGAAACTGGAGGGGAAATCCAGACCGTTGGTCTGTCATCCAACGATCCACAGCTTTGTGCGGCAGGCTATATAAGGAGTTGGAAAAACAGCGGCACTGAGTATTTAAAGACTTACGTGGATGATGATATAGTTGTGGATGTAGATTTCATTTCATCCACATCCCCTCCAAAATATGCATCGGCGCATACCCTAAAGAGATAAAAATCTTTAGATATTCTATTATACACAAGTGGTGGGTAATCTGATGTATTTAATGATGTGCACTCAATCTGTCTTGACTTATCCAATTAACATAATCAGTGGGTACCAAAATAATTCCGGACCACCACATTAGGAAGATATTGTACATGTGAAACTAATGTATCAGGCTAAATCACTTGAGATAGTAAGATACTCTGATGTAAATTTCTAAGGGGATATGGAAGATAGGACATATATATCATATTAACTTTTCACGTTTGATTAGCAAGAAACAAGCATGTGTATCTATACATATACATGAGACAAAAGTACATTGCATTTAGCATGACTACCACTCATGCGGTTTGGTTAAATACTTTCTAGAAAACTTAAAACTTATATTGGTCAAAGGTTCAATTGAAATGTAATATGATAATCAAGATGCAATAAGTTTGATCAATAATGGAGCTAACAGTTCTAAAAAAAGCACATTAAAATCCAATATCACTATGTACAAGATAAAGTGGCAAAACAAGAAATTACAATAACACACATACCTGCAAGTGATATGTTGGTCGATTCTTTAACTAAGAAAATAACATGTACTTACAAACATATTGATTTAATGAACTCGAGAATTCACGAGTCAAACTAGAGGTCTTCATGAATAATGATCTTCATAGAGTTTATCTTCCATTTTGCATTACACTAATAGTAGGATTGTAAAAGGTTTGACCATTGTGGTCAAGTTAGAGATGTTTAATAGCCTATGATGGCGTGTGCTAGTCGATGGAGGCGAGGCCGGATCAATCTGAAACCCTAACAGATAGTGTGTGGGGAATTGCATTTTGATTTGAACCTCGCTTACCAAGAGCCCCTTCTCAATTCCTTATCCCCCAAACCTCTCTCTCTGGGAGGTAATGAGGATGTACCTTGGTTCATCATTAGGTTATTTCAAATGTAAGGGTGGTGATGGCGAGCATAGTTCTAAATATCGATATTGTATCGATCTACCTAGAAAATGATATATTGGGGAGATATATCAGAACATATCGACGCTATTGGTGGAACTCTCAAAAACAACTCAAAATCATTTTTTTATCATTTTCTCACAAATTAAGATCTGAGTTCTTAAAACAATAAATAACTTACAAATATACACATATATCACTTGTATCGCTCATCCATACACCCTATATCACATACATCGTTGTGGTTAATGCTGATTGTTGAGTACAGATAGATATTGGAAATGAAATAACTAAGATAACACCTAGAACACATCTTTCATTTATAAAAATATATGACACATGTTGATTGATAATGATTAATGAAACGACGCAATGTTTCGTTCATAAAAATAAATGTTGTGGACCTCTAGATGCGCTCTCACTACCACCTGCACCATAGAAGCTGCTTCGTGCACCATGGAGTCCTCACCTCTTGAACTCATTCCTCGGATATTGTCTCATGTTATATAAAAGTACATAGCTTTGTAATCCATCACTAGTGAGGATAAGAAGCAAAAATATTAGAGCTGGAAATGGTATCATCGGTGGTACAATAAGAAAATGAAAGAGCTTTGAACCTTGTAATGATGACGATGATGTAGGAGATAAAAAAAATCCACCTCTATATACATTTAAAATGATGAAAATCAACTTAGGGAAGTCTATCTAAGGCCAATAATAAATTACATGCAGTAACAACTCAACATGACAAGATAAAAAACTGATATCGACGATATCGATCGATGTGGGGAATTGCATTCAAAACTTCAGGTCTTGATCGAAACCCATTGATATCCCGATAACATAATAGTATCGATATCGATCGATATCCAATACCAGTGTATCATCAATATATTGACGATATATCTCCATATTTGAAA